>BPLQ01002287.1:0-16588 GCA_021605075.1 Caerostris darwini
AACTGATTACATGTAACATGCTGTGTTTCTGGAAAAAATCTCTTCACACTTTAAAAAGTTAATTTAAAATGTTAAGATGTATACAAAGAGGAATTTCACTTAATAAATTTTAAATGTTTTTCTTGATAAAAAAAAGTTTGTCTTGTTTAAAGTAATTAAATAAATTCTTCATAACTCCCCAATTGACCATTGAGTTGTAAACATTTATATTAAGTTCTGGATGCGTATGGAATTTTTTTTTATGAGGATACATGAAAAACTCGGTTTACTATATCTCTATAACATAGACGCATTAATGTAAATAATCCAAGTTATAATTTATGCTTCTGTTTAATACTTGATCAGCTGCAAGAGAATAATAGTGATTGTTGGACACATTAATCCGACTTTTTAAATTTATCAAGTTCGCAAACTGGAGATTTAACAGAATTAAATAATTAAAAAAAGTTTTTTTTTTTCATTATATGTGTATTTTTTTACTTGTATCATCACAAAAATTGTGTAATAGCTTCCATTACACAATTTACTCTTGACATTGACGAGTGTTTGATTTTTTTCTGTAGCAAGAGTTGCAAAGTCTCTCTTCTAAAAATAAATAAATAAAATTGGTTTGAATATTGGACAATTTTAAATCTATATTTTGCATTTTTTTTTGCGAATCCATTTACTTCTTATATTGTTTAATATTTAGATATTATGATTATGTGTAGGATTAATAAAAAAAATTACTTAATGATTTAATTTTGGTGTTTGATTATAAATATTCTGGCCTTCATTAAGCTATAATGTTTTTAGGTATTCCAAATTTTTTCATGCTAACATTTTATATCATAAATGTAAATATAGAAAAGTATTTTTGTAGTATATTTCTAATTGTCTTGAAATGATGTAATATAATAATTATACTTTGTTATATACTCTCAAATTTCTGAAATAGCATTTCTTGTTGAAGTGTGTGCGGTGTATAAGAGTACAATGAATTTTTGGTATAGCAAATTCGACGCACATATATTTTTATAATTAAATTTCGGAATCTAAACATTTAAAGAAAGCTGATTTTCATTTAATTTCAAATGAAAATCATTTTTTTAGATTTAAAATGTTCAACAACAAATTACTTTGATTTTTTTTTACTCTAAAAAAATTTCGTGGGGTTGAAATAAAATTGCAAAATAAATTTTTCAAATTTGTATTTGCTTTTTATTTTATGTGGTGTAAATTTATCTTGACACATTGTATGAAAACTGAACTTAACAAATTGAAATAAATAAAATTTAAGTTTAAAGTAGGAAAAAATAACCTCAACTCGAATTTAGTTTTTATTTGGCAGTCAGACAATTACATAGGATAACAAAGTATCATTATTATGTAAAATTATTTTAATGCAATTAGATACAAGCAACAAAAACGCTTTTCTATATTTATAATATATGTGGGCCTGATGGCCGAGTGGCTAGTGCTCTGGCGCTCGGTATCACAGGTATCAGGTTCGAATCCCGGCGTTGAAATGGGTGTTTGGAGTGGTTCGGAATCCACTTTAAACCGTAGGTACCGTTGCGGGGGCATTGTTGCTCCGCGTCCGTGGCTTATCTTCAAGCTACACGGGTTTCCTGGGTAATTGCATTACCCAGGGGGCTCATTGTCACATGGACATAGAAATGAGTTTCTTAATCCATTTGAAAATAATGTTTGATAATATTAAGTTTAAATAAATATTTATATCAAGAATTTTTCATACTTTTTTAAACCACATATCCGACTTTATACTTATTACTTGAAACGACCATGACTTGTCTTCAAGTTACACTCGCCCCCTGGGTGAGTAACATCTGTGCAGCCCTTATGGCATAAAAGTTCGCGGTCTATTGCCAACTGCATTAGAAAAAATATATTTATAATATGAAAAATTTATTTTGATTAGTTTTTAGATTTAAAAAGATTGTACAACAAATTACTTTGATTTTTCCTTCTCTAAAAATATTTCGAGGGGTCAAAATAAAATTCACAATTGACTATTTAACTGTTCATTTAATGAACATCTGTAATGCGCAGTTTCCCATGAGAAAGGTTTTAATTTCAATCTGAACTTTAGCGAGAACAATGTAGTGGAACACTTGACTGTGGATGTGTGGCATTCGTGAGTGGATCCATCGTACATCCCGGTATCCCCATTACCCCATTAACTGATGGAAGTTCCCTTGTATTTTTTTCTTTTGCGGACCATACTACTGTGTCCAAAAACTAAGACCCATTTTCAATTTAAAATTCCCGGGGCTTGTGGAATTTCATTTTTTTTTCTTTTTTAGGTTGTTGGCACTGTCCTTATGTGAAATGTTACGTCAAAATATTCATTAGTGTTTGAGTGACGCCTGGCTTTGTGAGACGCTAAAAGGGATTCCGGCAATTTTTGAAATGTCTGAATTCATTGGGCAAAGAACTTGCATTCAATTTTGTTTGCGGGACCGTATAAAATGTTGCAGAAGGCATGCGGTGAGCATTCCTATATCGGAAAGAAATGCTTAGATGTCGCATAAACTGTTCAAAGAAGGCATAGAACGCGTTGAAGACGAAGAGCCCTCTGGTCGACCATCCACCGCAACCGACGAAGCTCACGTCCAAAAAAATGAAAGATTTTGTGCTTGCAAACCATAGATTTACAATTAGAGACCTTGATGATGGTGTTGGAATTTGAAAAGGATCGGTCCATTCCAGTTTGGGCCTCAGACGCGTCAAATCTCGATTGGTACCGAAAACACTGAATGCGCCAACTCACATTGCATTGATTCTTCGTGGCCTTTTCTTCAAAAATGAAACCCATAAACCAGCGTATTTACACCGTGCGACTTCTGGACATTCCCTCAACTCAAAAGCCCACTCCGGGGACACCGTTTTGAGTCGATTGAAGAGATTCAACTTGAATCGGCGCGCGCGTTGCAGACCATTCCTACCGATGACTCTTTTAGCATGCATTGAGGATTGGAAAAAAAGGTTGGCATAAGTGCATTGTGTCCGGAGGGGATTACTTTGAAGGCGATGAAATAAATTTGAAAGAATAAATAAACAGTTTTCGAAAAAAAAACCCCCCATAATTGGTCTTACTTTTGGGGCACAGTAGTAAATATGTTGTCTCCATTCTAAAGTCCCTCCACAAGGCAATGTTCGCCCCTCTTTGCCTAGCAGTGGATTGTTCATGGCATACATAAGTGGAACCGGGTATCACCAACAATAACAAAGAAGTAATGCGGCTTGAATGAATGAGCTGTTACTGGATATAGACAAAAGTCTTTGAAGTGGAGACCAACACCTCTTTCTACAATGTGATTTTCACTTTAAAATGATTTAAAAAAAAGGAGACAAAAGATTAGTTAAGAATTATTTCAGAGAATCAGTTTTTTATGCCTTGATCCGTCCCTTTATTTTCGGGACACAAATAAAATATTTTTACGATATCTCTCGTAAAGACAACTCACCGTACCTGTGAAACACCACATGATGTCGTTATTCACTCATATTGTTCTGAGAGATGTTAACTCATTATCATAGTGGTGTCATGAAGTTGACATACGATGAGTCATAGCAATTTAATTGGCTAGTGGACTTTATATTAAAACTAGTGACGTCGTTACGGGGCAAAAGCCAGACTTCTACCTACGGGTGCTTCATCACAACAGAAGCTGCTTCCTTCCCCTCCAACCATGAGTCCATACGGGTTCGTGGGCTTGGTCTAGATTAGATATCTACCAAGTGGGATAAGTAACAACAACACTAGTGACGTTGAATTTGATGAATAATAGAGATGCAATTTAAGAAAAGCATATATCGTGTTATCTTTCATGGTATAATTAATAATTGTGAGTGAAAATTATTTTGCTTTAAAAATGAGCTGAATCTCTATTGTTTACCATGGATGGAACTTGCTTGTTACAGCCATAAGAACCCTCAGACAAAACCTGCAAGATTCATTATTGAGTTATTAGAAATAATCTTCAATGTACTGCATCGTTGACGGACAACCACACCCCGTATATCACTCATAAACAGCAGCTTCTCTTGTGATGAAGCACCAGTAGGTAGATGTTTCGATTTGGTTCCGTGAGGCTGACTTTTTTAGGGTTGTCAACCCTACGCCCAACGCTCTACAGTCATATTATAGCAGCACCTAAGGTTTAAAGTGGATTCCGAACCATTACAAACATCCATGGCAACACCGTTCCTCGAACCCGAAACCTATGGCACCGAGCGCCAGTCACTGGGCCATGACACCCCATAATATAACAGGTGCGCTGAAATGTTCGTAGGCTAACACATAGATGGCGCTACTAGTATTAAATCCACTATGAATTTTTAGTTAGCGCACTAACCTTCAAAAGACACGTGTATAAATTTGACAGCTGTTGCACTATTAGTGTGAGTTATAGCATTTTAGTAGTTATAGCATTTTAGTGTTCATCACGTGCAGTCCACTCGGCTGACTGTCGATTGGACGCGATGTGAAATGATGGGCCATGTTTCATCCATTGTCACATATCGACGCAAAAATTCGGGTTTATTACGATTGAACGGCTCCAAAACACTGCTTAGAATCATCCATTCGTTGTTGTTTTTGGGTCGATTGTGAGCTCGCGCGGCACCCACTTTGAGACAGAGCTTTCGCATATCCAAAATATTCATTCACGATATGTCCAACACGTTCCTTTGATATCTTTAGGGTCTCAGCTATCTCAATCAACTTCACTTTTACGGTTATCAGAAATTATTTTGTGGACTTTTTTGATGTTTTTCTGTCGGTAACAGCCTCTTTGGGGCGTCCACTGCGTGCATCGTCCTCGGTGCTCATTTCGCCTCGTTTACTTTAGCAAACCACTTCTACGGTTTGATTTTCCTGGTGCAAAGTCCGAATAATGTTTATCAAGCCAAGCCTTGGCTTCAATAGTACTTTTTTTCGCCAAAAGCAATGCTTTATTAACACACGAAATTCCTTTTTTATCAATTTTTTTCAAATTAACAAATGTTGTTTCACTGCGCCAACTCGCATACTAATAGCGCAACAGCGGTCAAATTTATACACGTGTTTTTTGAAGGTTATGGCTAACTAAAAATAATGTGGATTTAATACTAGTATGTGTCAGCCTACGAACTGTTCAGCCCACCTGTTAGATACATTGATATATGTTGATGTTGTCTATTATACTATTTGGTCGATAGCAGCCTCTAGGCCAAGTCTAAGAACCCGTGTGGACTCATGGAAGGAGGGAAAGGGGGGGATTGGAGACAGCTTCTGTGGTGATGAAGCACCCTTATGTCGATGTCTGAATCAGCTCTTTGTCGCTGGAGAAAGAGGGCAGTGCTTGCCTGAGGACTTTTAGAGAGAACTACACCGTATCTGCGTATTGTATGGGAGAAAACCAAGAAAACTACCACCAATTAGTCTGACTAAGGAGGCAAAATGCTGAACGCCATCGAGTCCACTTCGCTTTTTGAAAAGCGTCTACAACAATGCTGTCAGTGGACTGAACATCAGCCCTAATCTTCACCAATCTTGCACATTACAACTTATCCACGAGACGGGCTATAGTACTGAGTGATTTGCTATATATTACATTTTTTTTCCACATTAAGAGCAATAATAAGATAAATAAGTGTAACATTGATTTATATTTTCTGTAAAATTCTATTAAATAATGAATTAATTTAAAATTTTCTATTAGAATTTTTAACATAAATATAAATAAAAGGCAATCATATACTTTTTATGAACATTATTGAAATTTTCTGCCATTATGTTAGCCCAGATATATAAATTTAATGTAGCATAACTAATATTAGACAAGTGCAACGAAATATTCTCAAGTTTTATACCTTTTTTGCAATATGCGATATCGTAACTGTCCAGTATTTTTCAAAACTTGGAAAACTATTTCTTTTCCATACAGAGTGCCAGACAGCGAAATGTTTCCAGACCAATTTATTTACCACCTTACAATAAAAATAAGACCAGACTGAATTTTATATACACAGATTTCTTGCTGTAATAAAATTAAATTAATTCGCCAAAATGTAAATCTCAAAAACTATAAACATTTTATTCTTTGTTGAAAGCTATAAAATCTTATTCGTGAAAATGAAAATAAAAGTTTAGAAAAAGAAAATGTTAGTTTAAAGTTTAGATATGTTTAGTAAGAGAAAGAAATTCATAATATTAAATGAATCTAATGCAATAATCTGTCTATTATCTGTATTAGATATTTTAAATTTCTTTTCATCTACCAAATTAACTTCTCACTTTGTACCATAATAATAGCAGTAAAAGAAAATAAACACAAACCACAATATTTATTATCCAAAATTAAAGTGAACAATACGTTAAAAATATTAATCCTAATGTTTATTTAGAAGGGCCTGAATGGCCGAGTGGCTAGCGCTCTGGCGCTCGGTGCCACAGGTTTCGGGTTCCAGTCCCGCTGGTGCCATGGATGTCTGTAGAGGTTCGGAATCCACTTTAAACCGTAAGTCCCGGTCTAATAGGATCGTAGAGCAGTGCGGGGGGCATTGTTACTCCGCGTCCGTGGCTGATCTTCAAGTTACACGCGCCCCCTGGGTAATGCAAAGGGAATAACGTCTGTGCAGCGCTTGCCTTAAGGCATCCATGACCAAGCTGTCTAAGTGTTTGCCAGCTGCATTAGAAAGAAAAAAAAGTTTTCTAATTTTCAAAACAATGGATAAAAAAGAATTTCATGTGTTGATTAAACATTGTTTTTTGTTGGGCAAAAATACTGCTGAAGCCAAACAATGGCTTGATAAGCATTATGGAGAACCTGCTCCCGAGAAATCGGCGTATTAAAAATAACTTAATGCTGCTTAGAAGAAAAAATCTTTTGTTTTAAGATTATTAATAAGTAATAAATGTATCACACTGCTTAAATTGAATAGCTACTGAACTATAACCAAACTGATGATGAGCTATATTACAGACAGATCTATTTTTAAATAAAGCTTGAGCTGATGATGAGGTATATATATATATTTTTTTTCTAATGCAACTTTCAAACAGCTTGGTCTTGGATGCCTTCAGGCAAGCGCTGCACAGACGTACTCACTTTGCATTACCCAGGAAGCGCGTGTAACTTGAAGATAAGCCACGGACGCGGAGTAACACTGTCTCTACAACTAGTTATCTATGATCCTATTATACCGGGACCTACAGTTTAAAGTGGATTCCGAACCACTACAAACATCCATGGTACCGCCGGGACTCGAACCCTAAACCTACGGTATCGAGCGTCAGAGCGCTAGCCACTCGGCCATTCAGGCCCTTGATGAGCTATATTACAGATCTATTTTTAAATAAAGCTTGAGCTAAGGGACGTAATAGCTAAGGAGCCATGAGCTCCAGAGCTTCAGAATGAGCTAAGGAGCCATAAAGCTTGTTAACTTCTAAAGTTAAGGAGCTTCATCATCATCATCAGGTGGCCTCATGGCCAATTGGTATCACAGGCTTCAGGTTCGAATTCTGGAGGTGCCATGGATTTTGGTTAGTGGTTCGTAATTCACGCTAAACTGCAGGTCCCGGTGTAATTAGTCCACTGTGTGCATAAAATGATTGTAGAGTGACAAACGGAACCAATAATCATCACCTTCATTGGTGCAACAGCCCTATGGTGGGCCAAAACCGTTTGCTTACTGGGAGATTTCACGACAGGAGATGTTTTCCTTCTTACGGAGTAGGGTTATCAGCCCAACGCTTTACAGTCATATTAAATCTGGGACCTATGATTTAAAGTGAATTCTGAACCATTATAAACAACCACAACATACGCCGGGACTCGAACTCAAAACCTGTGGCAACGAACGGCAGAATCGTTAGTTATTTGACCATCAGACGCAAAGAAATTTCATTGTTTCTCTAAATTAAATTATAATGATCATCAGTTTCTCATATTATAGTTTGTCTCCAATTTTTAACAAGCCATTTTTTAATGCATAAAATGTATTTAAAACATTTTAAAATAAATTTAAATAATAAATTATTGTTTTAAACAAGTTTTGGGAATTCTAACAAATAAAAATATTATGACAGTTCTTCACATAAATGAGCTGTATTTATTTAGCAATGTTTCAGTCGATAATGCAGATTTACGATCAGCTATCGTCATTTAAATGACAGTAACCTCTAATGCCTTAAACCGTAATGCCGTCTGCGGAATAATTCATGAGTTAGTTGAGCGTCTTATCCCTTCGCTGTGATATAAAGTGTCCTTTCCAGCAAATAATTCCCTGATAGGCTTCAGACAAATAAACATTAATATCGGAATTTACAATGAAACAAATCAACCTATAAATAGAAATATCATTGAAGTCTCCCTGAGTTATTTGGCTGGAAATAGAATTTGAAACGAATGCTACTTTCCCAATCATTTAAACAGTTAAGTGAGTGCATTTCTGTCTTCTACAATTGTATAGATTAATTATTTTGTCTATTTTATTGAAAGGTGTGATACATTATTAAAATTTTCATATTATGTAATACATTATGGGGAATAAAATAAATTTTATCATGTAAATAAATATGAAATATTGGGTCTGAATGGACAAGTGTCTAGCATTATGGCTCTCGGTGCTACAGGTTTCGGGTTCGAGTCCCGGCGATGCCATTTATGTCTGTAGTGGTTCGGAATCCATTTTAAAGCTTAGATCCCTGTCTAATATGACTGCTGCGCCTATGGCTAACAAACCTACCCCCTAAAACGAAAAACAACATTTTATGTTTGGGAATCTGGCAGATAGCCTTAGGCATTGAAGAAAAGATTACTCAATGCCTAAGGCCTTAGCAAAACATTGCTTTAGAAATGACTTATTGTTACTTAGAAGACAATGCTTGATTTTAAGGTCAGTAATCAGTAATAACTGTAGCACAATTGGCTAGCGCTCTTTTCTTTGGTATCCACGTTAAACTGAAGCTCCCGGTCTAATTAGCCCACAGTATGCATAAAATGACTGTAGAGCCACAAACCAAACCAATTTTCATCATCTTCATTGGTGCAACAGCCCGTTGGCCAAATCCAGTCTGCTTACTAGGAGACTTCGAGAGAGTAGATTTTTTTCTTTTTAAGGTGTAGGTTAGTCACCCCTACGTCCAACGCTCTTGTTAGATCAGGACCTAAGGTTTAAAGTGGATTCCGAATCACTATAAACATCCATGGAACCGCCGAGACTCGAACCCGAAACCTGTGGAATCATTGTTTCTCTAAATTTAATATTAATTATTAGTTTTTCTCCAGATAATAAGTCATTTTTGAAGTATAAAAAATAAAAAATATTTTTAAAATAAATTAAAAAAATAAATTGTTGTTCTAAGCAAGTTATCGAAATTCTCCCAAATAAAAATATTATGACAGGTCTTCACATAGATGGAGTGTATTTATTTAGCAATGCTTCAGTCAATAATGCAGATTTACGATCCGCTATCGTCGTTTAAATGACAGCAACCTCTAATGACTTAAAGGGTTTCCACCGTACCGACCGCTAATGCCGTCTGCGGAATAATTCATGAGTTAGTTGAGCGTCTTATACCTTCGCTGTGATATAAAGTGTCCTTTCCAGTAAGTAATCCCGAGATAGGCTTCAGGCAAATAAACATTAATATCGGAATTTACAATGAAACGACTCAGACTATAAATAGAAATATCAATGGAGTCTCCCTCAGTTATTTGGCTGGAAATAGAATTCGAAATTGACCATAAACTTGTCTGCAAACGAATGCTAGTTTTCCCAACATTTGAACAGTTAACAAGGTACATTTAGTTCTTCTACAATTTTATAGAGTAATTAAATTATTTATTTTATTGGAAAGCATGATACATTATTAAATTTGTCATATTATATAATACAATATCTGGTATAAAATGAATTTTATTGTGTAAATAAGTATGAAATATCGAGCCTGAGTGGCTGACTGTATAGCATTCTGGCAATCGGTGTCACAGGTTTCGGGTTCGAATCCGGGCGTTGCCATGGACATTTGTAGTGGTTCGGAATCCTCTTTAAAGCTTAAATCCCTGTCTAGTATGACTGTTGCGCGTACGGCTAACAAACCTACCCCCTAAAAAGAAAAACAACATCTTATGTTTGGGAATTTGCCAGATAGTCTTGGGCATTGAGGAAGAACCAGCGTTTTAAAAATAACTTGTTACTGCGAACACAATGCTTGATTTTAAGAGTAGTAATCAGTAATACATGTAGCGCAATTGGCTAGAGCTTTAGTCTTTGGTATCCACGTTAAACTATAAGTCCCGGTCTAATTAGCCCACAGTATGCATAAAATGACCGTAGAGCAACAAACCAAACAAGTTTTTATTATAATCATTGGGGAAATAACCCCATGGTTGGTCAAAACCTGTCTGCTTACTGGGGGACTTCGAGAGAATAGATATTTTTCTTTTTATGGGGTAGGTTAGTCAGGACTACGTCCAGCGCTCTACAATCATGTTAGATCGAGACCTAAAGTGGATTCCGAATCAATACAAACATCAATGGCACGGACGGAATTCGAACCCGAAACCTGTGGCATCGATAGGACGAGAACAAGTCACTCGACCATCAGACCGCATGGAACTTCATTGTTTATCTAAAGTTATTTTTAATTATTAGTGTTTCTCCAGATACCAACAAATATTTTTTCAATGCATAAAATATATTTTTTAAAACAGTTTAATAAACTAAAAAAAATTAATTGTATTTTTAAACAAGTTTTCGAAATTCTCACAAATAAAAATATTACGACAGTGCTACATATAGATGGAGTGTATTTATTCAGAAATGTTTCACTCGATAATAAAGATTTACGATCCGCTATCGTCATTTAAATGACAGTAAGCTCTAATGCCTTAAAGGGCTTTCACCGTAATGCCGTCTGCGGAATAATTCATGAGTTAGTTGAGCGTCTTATCCGTTTGGCATGACAACACTCCGCTATAAAGTGTCCTTTCCAGTAAATAATTCCCTGATAGGCTTCAGACAAATAAACATTAATATCGGAATTTACAATGAAACGACTCAGCCTATAAATAAAAATACCAATGAAGTCTCCCTCAGTTATTTGGCTGGAAATAGTATTCGAAATTGACCATAAACTTGCCTACAAGCGAATTTTTAGTTTTCATATAAGTTAACTCAGTACATTTCGTTCTTTTATAATTGTATTGAGTAATTAAATTGTCTGTTTTATTGGAAAGCTTGGTACATTATTACAATTTTTATATTATATAATACATTATCTTGTTTAAAATAAATTTTATTGTGTAAATAAGTATGAAATATCGAGCCTGAATGGCTGACTGTCTAGCATTCTTGCACTCGGTACCACAGGCTTTGGGTTCCAGTCCTGGCGGTGTCATGGATGTTTGTAGTTGTTCGGAATCCATTTTGAAGTTCAGATACCCTGTCTAATATGATTGTTGCGGTACGGCTAACAAACCTAACCCGTCAAAAGAAAACCAACATCTTATGTTTGGGAATCTGCCAGATGGTCTTCGGCACTAAAGAAGAACCAGCGTCCTAAAAATAACTTATTGTTACTTAGAAGACAATGCTTCATTTTAAGATTAGTAAACAGTAATAAATGTAACACATTAGGCTATACTCTGGTCGTTGGCATCCACGTTAAACTGTAGGTTCCGGTCTAATTAACCCACAGTATGCAGTAAATGACCGTAGAGCGACAAACGAAAATAGTTTTCATCATCATCATTGGTGCAACAGTCACATGATTGTTTAAGATCCATCTGCGTACTGGAAGACTTCAAGAAAGGAGATGATTTTCTTTTTACGGGATAGGGTAATCAGCCCTACGTCCAACAATCTGCAATCATGTTAGACAGGGACCGACGGTTTAAAGTGGATTTTGAATCACTAAAATCATCCATGGCCTCGATTTTGGGGCTCGAATCCGAAGCCTGTGGCATCAAACACCAGACATTCGGCCATTACACCCAAATGAACTTTTTGTTTCTCTAAATTTAACTATAATTATTATTTTTTTCTCCAGATAATAACAATTCATTTTCCAATACATAAAAAATATTTTTAAATTATTTTAATAAATTAAAAAAATAAGTTGTTCTAAACAAATTAAAATATTATGACAGTTATTCACATAGATGGAGTGTATTTATCTAGCAATGCTTCAGTCGACAATGTAGATTAACGATCCGCTAGCGTCGTTTAAATGACAGTAACCTATAATGCCTTAAAGGGTTTCCACCGTACCGGCCTGTAATGCCGTCTGCGGAATAATTCATGTGTTAGTTGAGCGTCTTATCCGTTCGCAGTGATAACGCTTCGCTATAAAGTGTCCTTTCCGGCAAATAATTCCCTGATAGACTTCAGACTAATAAGCATTAATATCGGAATTTACAATGAAGCAACCGAACCTATAAATAGAAATACCAATGGAGTCTCCCTCAGTTGTTTGGCTGGAAATAGAATTCGAAATTGACCGTAAACTAGTTCTACAAGCGAAGGTTAGTTTTGCCATCATTTTAACAGTTGCTGAGTGCATTTACTTCTTTTACAATTGTATACAGTAATTAAATTGTATTTTATTGTAAAGCTTGATACATTATTAAATGCTTCATATTATATAGTACTATATCTGGTACGAAAGAATTTTTACTATGTATATAACTACGAAATATATTGCTGTTGTTGTTGTGTCTAATCCTCGGTGTCTTGCAGTGCTGGACGGACATCCTATGAGTAGTCTATTCATGGATGTATAGAGAAGGGCAGCTTTTATTGTGATGGAGAACTCGTAGGTAGAAGACTGGCTGAGTCCGAGTCATTGAATTAGGAGGTAGGTGCCTTTCGGGAGGGCTTTTAGGGGAAACTACCTCGTATTTGCGTATCGTATGGAGCAAAACCCGAATACACAATCAGGTAATCCCACTAATGTGGGCCTGATGAACGACTGGCTAGTGCTCAGGCGCTCAGTACTACAGGTTTCGGGTTCGAGTCCTGACCACGCCATGGATGTTTTTAGTGATTTGGAATCCACTTTAAGCCGTAGATACCGGTCTCATATGGTACCAAAGTCCAGAGCTCTAGGCAATTGGCCATTATGCTGCTCAACCACAGTTAAATCACCTAGTGTATCACTGACATCCAACGACAGTGCATGTATTCTTGTACTACTTACTTCATTGGCGTAACAGACCCATGCTGGGCCAAGGCTGTCTGTATATTGGCAGATTTCGAGACAGAAGATGCTTTATTTTACAGGGTGGGATTGGCTGTCCTACGCCCAACACGGAACGCCCAACTTCTGAACCCCTAAAATTATATATGTTTAAACATTCAATAAAATGTTTCTCTAAATTTAATGATAATTATTAGTTTTTCTCCAGATAATAATAAGTCATTTTCCAATGCATAAAATATATTTACAAAATTATGTCAATAAATTAAAAAATCGAATTGCTGTTCTAAACAAGTTTTTCGAACTTCTCACGAATAAAAATATTACGACTGTTCTTCACATAGATGGAGTGTATTCATTTAGCAATGTTTCAGTCGATAATACAGATTTACGATCCGCTATCGTCGTTTAAATGACAGCAGCCTCCAATGCCTTAAAGGGTTTTCACCGTAGCGGCCGCTAATGCCGTCTGCAGAATAATTCATGAGTTAGTTGAGCGTCTTATCCCTTCGAAGTGATATAAAGTGTCCTTTCCAGTAAATAATTCCCAGATAGGCTTCAGGCAAATAAAAAGTAATATCGGAATTTACAATGAAACGTCTCAGACTATAAATAGAAATACCAATGAAGTCTCCTTCAGTTATTTGGCTGGAAATAGAATTGGCCATAAACTTGTCTGCAAGCGAATGCTAGTTTTCCCATAAATTAACGCAGTACATTTAGGTCATCTATAATTGTATATTGTAATTAAATTGTTTATTGTATTGGAAAGATTGATACATTATTAAATTTTTCATATTATATACTACATTATCTAGAATAAAAGATAGTTTATTATTGAAATAACTATGAAATATATTATTGTGACTAACTCTCAGTGTGGGCTTGAATGGCCGAGTGTCTAGCACTCTAAGCCGCAGGTTTTAGGTTCAAATCCCAGCTCTGCCATGGGTGTTTGTAGTGATTTGGAATCCATTTTAAGCCGTAGGTCCTGGTCTAATAGGATGGTAGAGCGTTGTCTTGAGGTTTAGTCAGTCGTCAGCCGTCGTGGTTCCTCGCTAAAGTGGAGCTGAATATTACTCTTTGCCCTGGACCAGTAGCCTGCGACAGGGTATATTGGTGTAGGTTTTTCTGCACCAGGGAGTTAAGGAACAACACTAAAATATATCTTGTTGTTGTTGTTGTGACTAATCCTCAATATCCAGTAGTGCTGCGGGATGGACAGCCTATGAGTACTATGAGTAACTTACTCATGAATGGAAGGAAAGAGGGCACCTTTTCTTGTGATGAAGCACAGGCCTGACTTTACTTTGAGTCGCTGAAGAAGGAAAAGAAATGCCTTCAGGGAGGATTTTTAAGGGGAACTATCCCGCATTTGCGTATCATATGAGAGGAAAATTTGGAAAACTCCCACTAGGTAGTCCGATTCAGGAGGCAAGATATTGAACTTCACAAAATGCATCCAGCTCCACGTTTTTTGTTAACAGTGCCTACAACTACGCCGCCATCGGACTGAATGCTCACCAGCGGCGCACGTTACCACTAAGCCATGAGTCGGGCTTAAAATATATTGTGATTTCTATTACCAAAAAAATATTAGAAATTTATGTATGTAATATTATTGAATGTGTCATAAAGGAATCTGTATAGGATGATTTAAAGTATTATATGTCATTTGTATGTACGATTTAAGCAGAACTAAAAATTTCCTTAGATATGCTTAAGTGTGGGCAACATCAAAATTAATCTTTTCAAATTATTCCACACCATGATGCAAAACGACGTTTAAATTTTTTTTAATAATAAATTTTTTGTATACATTAGTAAGATTCGTTATTGTTGTTGTTTCTTATCCCACTTGGCTGGCCAAGCCCACGAGCCCATACGTACTCATGATTGAAGGGGAAGGAAGCAGCTTCTGTTGTGATGGAGCACCCATAAGTAGAAGTCTGACTTTGGCTCCGTGAAGTTCTTACAGTCATGTGTGACCGGGACCTACAGCTTAAAGTTTATTGCGAACCTCTACAAACATCCATGGCACCGCCGGGATTCGGACCCGAAACCTGTGGCACCGAGCGCCAGAGCGCTAGACACTCGGCCATTCAGGTCCCAAATTTGCCAACGGCACACAGTGTTCCCAGGTGGTCACCCACCCAAGTACTGCCCGCGCCCAATGATGCTTGACTTCGGTGATCTAACGAGAACCGGTATATTCAGCATGGTATGGCCGTCGAAAGATTCGTATTTCACATATACAGTGTGATTCTACGGTTATGGGATAAACTTTGTGGTGTTGTATATTCGACTAAAACGTATATCATTTGTATAGCAATGTGGGATCGGATGTAACACGTTGAGGAACGAACACAGAGGCAACTTTTGAATTTTTCTTCTGGTTATTTACAATACTTTTCCTTCCATAATTTTTTCTTCCCATTTACTATATTTTTAACTAGACAAAATTGAATTTCAAAATCCTAAATCACACAGAAAACTCATGCTTAACCAAAATCGATCAGAAACTAATTAACTCGTCAGTAAAATTTTGAACCTTTTGAAGAACTTTTTAAAAATAAACTTTCGAGCTCAATATTTACTATAACTTATCCTCTATTCAACTGCATTAGCTATGCCACATCCTTTTAAGAACAAGCTTTTAAGCTTATTTAAGAGAAACATTATACCTCTCTGTCTTTTATAAGAAGTAATGGAGTTACGCAATTAGTCGCGAATGTTAGCAACAAATCAACTCTTAGCTTTTTAGTACACTAATGGCAAAGCTTTCGCTAATTGAAAGTACACTATTAAATTAGAGGAGCGATATTTCTGAGAAAGTAAGTATCATGTTTACTTCTCTAAGATCAAAGAATTTAGCAAGAATTTGCCATACTTGCCTAGTTGACTGTTATCTTAAAAATTAGAAAGTTTTACACAATACGGCTTGCACAAACTTGAGATTGCAGATACCTATTTGTTTTCTTATTATATCTTATCTATTAGATCAGATATTGAATTAGGGTATTACTAAAAATTATTTAATGGTATACTCCAGTATACAGCAGTTTTATATAACTTGAATAGTAGGTTCTTGGAATGTTTTTCTTTTTTTTCTAATGCAGCTGGCAAACACAGACAGCTTGGTCTTGGATGCCTTAAGACAGAAGTGCTACACAGACGTACTCACTTTGCATTACTCGGGCGCGTGTTGCTTGAAGATAAGCCACGGACGCGGAGTAACAATGCCCCCGCAACGCTCTACGATCCTATCAGACCGGGACCTACTTTTAAAGTGGATTCCGAACCACTACAAACAACCATGGCAACCGGGACTCGAACCCGAAACCTGTGGTACCGAGCGCCAGAGCGCTAGCCGCTGGGCCATTCCAGGCCCGGTTC
>BPLQ01002288.1:0-219021 GCA_021605075.1 Caerostris darwini
ATTAATATTTTCTAAATTAAGTATTGTTTTAATATTTCAAACTAATTAAGGAAATACAACGCTCCCATCCTCAAACCGGTTACTTATACCAATTTTATAGATGTCTCCTCGTCAAAATATGATATACCGATCTTGTACACTGTACACTGGACAACAGCTAACTGGTTGCTAATCTAATACTGATATAACCAGTTGTTGATATAACCGGAAATATAATATTGATATAACCAGCTAATCCAATACCGATACTTCCCTGTTTTTATATAAGCAGCTAATTTAATGCTGATATAACCTGTATTTGATATAACTAGCTAATCTTTTGCAGAAATAACCAGTTTTTGATTTAAATGTTAATCTAATAATGATATATCCAATTTTTCTATATAAGCAGATAATTTAATGCTTATATAACCCCAACTAATCTAATACTGATGTATCCAGTTTTTCTTCAATATAAGCAGCTAATCTAATACTAATATAACCAGTATTTGATATAACAGCTAATCTAATGTTGATACAACTAGTTTTTGAAATAAACAGCTAATCTAATACGGATATAAATAGTTTTTGATATAAACAGCTAATCTAACACGGATATAAGCAGTTTTTGATATAAACAGATAATCTAATACGGATTTAAGCAGTTTTTGATATAAACTACCTAATACTGATATAACCTGATACTAGATAATCTGATACTGATATACTGATTTAATATTGATTGCATCATTTAAAATCATGAACTAAAGCATCTTATTCGGACTGAGCCATTAAATAAATAATTTTGCTATTGTTAAAATTAATATATGGTGCCTTCTTATTATCTAACGTGCTATGAGTGTCTTCCAGAAAGTATTTGTGAGCCATTTTTTTTCGTGAGAAATTTAAAATGTGCATCCTAAGTAAATGCATGTACTGAAATTTAGCTATTTTAGAGAGAACAGAAATAATTGACGAATTTTGGCTTTGAAATATATGTAAATGTGTAAGTAGTGTACGATTAACATTAAAATATATTATTTTTTCAATACACAATTTGAATTTAATATCGTCCCTTGATGCACAGGATAACATGCAAAACTATATTTAAAAGAAGTTGGGAAAATTGCCTAAGACAGCGGAAATCGCTGAGATTATAAGTTGGGACAAATGGTATTGACAAAAGCCCACAGAACGATCGTGGACAACATAATAAATCCTACCAGGCGACACGACCACAGATAATAAAATTCAGAGCTCGGTCCACAAGTTCCATCAGCAGGATATCTCGTGTCCCGTCGTGTTGACGCAGTAATCCTGCAGAAAGCAGAAATTATGTCTTCCAAGACACGTGTCTCGGCCATTCGGGCACTCCATGGTGAATAAAGTAATAAGGGGGACATAAAAAGGAACACACACTGTTTTTTTTTATGTCGTCAACATCGAATGAAAAATTACTTACTTAGAAAGTGCTTAGTAAGCGTTCTGCGTGAATAGATACTTGTGTAAACGAGTTTTTACTTATGGTGTCATAACATTATGTTTAATTTCGCCTTAATTGGTGGTATTTGGAAAAATAAAGGTATTAATTTAATAAAAAGTGTGGTAGTAAAAAAATGTTATATAAAATAATAATTATTTTGAATATTTATTAGCCCCTTAACATATTATCTTGAATAAACTTGTTTGAATATAATATTTGATACCGTATCCATATTTGAATCTTCATTTTATTTTGTATCATACTCATATCTCGTACCGGATTTGTATCTCGTATCATAGCTAATTTTACATCTCCATTATATTATTCTAAGGTTTGATGCAACTTCTCACCAAACAAGAAATGGACTCGCTAGATGACTCTTTTTGATTATATCCAACGTTAAAACAGTGGATTTCTGAACATAAGAAAAAGGTCGTATGAGCACTAAAAATGAACTGCGCTTTGAAATCTCTGTTGAAATAGCGACATAGAAAAGATAAAAAAAAACCATGCTGGAAAACCATAGATTAAAACTGATTGAGATAACTGAAACTGTTTAAATATCAAATAAATGTGTAGGTAATATTTTGCATTATAATTTGGACAAGCAGAAGCTCTACGTGTGTTGTGTACGAAGTTTAAAAAAGTTCAGTAAGAAAATTATTATTCCAAATTATTATATTACATATTGCGCCAACTGAAAATTTAGCGTTCTATAGGTGGAAATCCTAAAATTTTGCTTAGGTTCAAAACTATGGTACTCCTGAAAGTAAACAATCTTCAAAACAATGAACTGAGGCTAATGAATCAATCCTGAAGACGGTAAAAAAAACTTTGTAGCAAACAAGTTTATGCTGTCTGTTTTCTGGGATTCAAAGAATTCATTTTGAATCTCAGAAAACATTTATATGAATACTATTAACCTACCAAAAACTTATACATACCATGAATTGACATTTCTGTTTACCATTTTTTTCCATGAATTTTAAACATATTATAACATACCAGCAACATACAATGAATTACCATTTTTCAAGAAACTGAATATCTTGAAAAATGGTCAAACCCTCAATACTACTACTATGCAAACTTATTGCAGAGTTTGAAAATGAGATTAAGAAAAAGCCACCACATCTAGCGAAACAATATTTTTAATAATAAATTAATCAATATTTTTACCAATATTTTTAATAATAAATTTATTAGCACACTAGTAAATTTCTGCTAATGGCTTGAATCTACTAACTGAAGTTCAAATTGTTTGCACATCCGCAGTATTTGCCAGATTTAGCACCTAGCGACTACCATCTATTTTCTAACCTGAAAAAAAATTTGGTAAACAACGGTTTGCGAAATGAGAGGAAGTTAATGTTGCAAATGGGCATATTCAGTTCAATGAATCATTTTATAAAACTAATATTATTAAATAAGAGTATTGATATGAAAATGGTATTAATACTTGTCGAGTTTATGTTGAACAAGTAACATAAAAAAAAAAAAAAAAAATTAAGTCAATTCCTATTTTTTTTTCACTATATTGCAGAAAGTCCTTTTAAATAAATTACATTCATTTTTTAAGTTTATCCGGCGACATCTATTGGTAGATATATGCAACTTAAATCTAAAAAAACTAAAATTAATTAATTAAATTTAACTACTGAATTAATATTTGAAAAAACTGTATTAACATCAAGTGCCATCCACTACAAGTTCAAAAAAAAGTATTTGAACTTGAGAGGATGAATAAAAAGTATTTTTTGAACGATTGAAAATTTGAACAAGATATATATATAAGGAGAGTGTGAGCTAATAGAAGGAATTGAAAAAATAAAAGCACATTTTCTTAAAAAAAGTTGTTGTTTTTTTCACAGACTCTAAATTTATCAGCCACTCTCATATATTTTCGATTTTTGTAATAAGAAACAAATTGTTAAGTTGTAATTCTTTAAGAAATTAGTACTTGACTTTTAATTCCTTAGTGAAATTGTAATTCTTAAGTTGTTCCTTCTTTATTATCTGTGAACAAAATTTTGTTGTTTCAAATGCAGAAGGTTATCGCACGAGTTTATTTGTCAACATCTCATCAGATTTGAAATACAGTCACAATTATTCTGAGGGTGTTTTGGGGAACTTTCTACAATGCATCAACATTTTTTTTTTTTTGTCGAATATCAGTGAACTTTGTGTATGCCACGAACATGCCCACGATGAGCGATGAAGAGACAAAACTTACAAGAGTAATTTTATAAAAAAATGACTGGCGTGTCGTAAAGCAGTAAGTTCAGAAATCTTCCAGCAGGCAATTTGGATATCACTGCAAGACACGTTATAAACGTTGTCATATTCTTCATCGAGTCTACTGGTTAAAATAAACTGTAAAGTTGTCACCATTACAAACATGATTCTCTACTGCCCTTTGCTCTTTAATCACAGGTCCAACCCTACTCTATGTTAAAGAATTAAATTCGCAGATTATTTTAGATTTAAGAGTTATCTAAAATTTTATTTCAATTTGCTTTAAATTCAGTGAGAAAAACCAGATTAGAATAGAAGCAAAATAGAAAATCAAACCAATTTATCAAACGCATACACATAACCAAAGAGACTTTTCATTTTCCAATTTCAAAAAGCAATCCCCAGAAATTTGCCAGACAGCGATATCAAAATTGTTACTGAGATCAATGAACTCTTCAAGTGCTTTTTCACAAAATTGAGATATTTTAGTATTTTTTATGGTGCAGTCTCAATGAGAGATATATTGTGATCAAAAATACAGTGTAATTAAATTATGTAAATGATTATGGAATATTCTATCTAATTAAAATTATTTCCTTATTTAATGCCAAATATATTAAAAATATAATAATAAGGAAGTAGTGAAGTTAATTTTTTTTTATCATTACAGTTTTTTGTGTCTCTATGTTGTCAATGTGTATGTTTGAGTAACACCTGCCAATCATTTATTTGTTATAACCAATCCTTAAGAATTTATAATTTAATTTAGTGTACGTAAAATCAGCAATAATTTATTATGTTCGCTAAAACTAAATTTGTTATTTCTAACTTTTTTATTGATTTCCAAAATGATTTTGTATTAAATTGTTCGGAAGACATTTTGTAATATATTAATTTAATTTTCTTTCAGTATCTTACATTCAGACCGACACATTATTAATTTACCGGTATATAATATGCTGTCCTTTTCCCCCTCACAAAAACAGGTTTGGCAGTATAGTAATCCTTAATCCTATTAAAATTTATAGTTTATAATTTTATTACACTGAAAAAATTTTAAAATCTCCACCTAAGAAGAAAATAGAAATAAATATGAATTATTTTATAAAGAATATTTTTTAAGTATCAAAAAAAATTAATATATAAAAGTAAGCTTCAAACTGTATATTTTGTTCCAAATTAAAACGTATTATATTCACTCATTTACTAATTAAAATATGAAAAATAAAATTGTTAAAACGTTTTATAATTTAATAGTTTATTTTAATTTTTTAAAACATTTTAATTAAAGTTTTACAAATTTAGTTTTTTTTTTACTTTTTAAAACTTTAATTTTAAATTATATGCCTTTATTTTTTTTAAACTTTTAAAACTAAATTATTTTAATAGTATATTTTGATTTTTAAACTTAAGTTAATTTTTAATAAACTTAATAATATATTTAAAAATTTAAACTAATTATTTAAAATTTTAAAACTTAAATTTTCATTTTTAATGTACACTTTTTGAGACTTTTTTAAACATTATATCAAATGATAACACCTGAATCACACGTGAATAATCAGCAACAAATATTTTTAAAATTTGATAATTTCTACAAATCCAATATTATATACTTACAAACACAATGTTTGAAAAAAATTTAAAAATAAATAATTTTTTTGGAATTAATTGTTGCTTTACAAACTAGAGTACTTTAGAGGCGGTTAATTTATAATATTATGCCATAATATAGATTTCAATTTATCATCATTAAATAATGCTTCAGGAAAAAAATCATATTTCGTAAAATTTATTACTGTTATTTTAAAAAAGTACAATTACAACATCAACAAACGAAGTTGTGAAATATTTGACGTTAATACAATGTTCTTTATAGAAAAAAATGTTTTGTAACAAAATTATAATCTGATCTTTTTTCCCCATTTTTAGGCGAAGAAAAAAACAAATTTTATCTTTATTCTTCCCAAAACTACCTGATATTTATCTTCCGATTACAATAATTTATTCAATTGGTGTTCCCATTCTACACATATGCTTCGGATGTTACACGCCGCTACATCTTGTAGAAAAAAGCAGGTTGCACTACAAGAAAGAAAAACGTTACCAAAAAGTAAAAAAAGGGAAGACAAAAAATATGTTCTGAAAGCTTGACAGCGATGGGAATGAACGCATTTTGAACGAAATCATGAACAAAATCCTTGAACGAAATCATGAACAAATTTCTTGAACGAAATCACACAATGAAAACATTTTGATATTTTTTAATTGTTATATCAAATGTTAACGCGTGAATAATGAGTCAGTATTAAATATTTTTAAAATTTGTTTAGATTCTTCAAATCGAATAATATAAATTAACAAACTCGATGCTTGAGTAAAAAATTTAAAAATAAATAATTTTTGTTAAATTTAATTATTATTTTATTAACTTAAGGACTTTTAAAGACGGTTTATATTATGTAAAAATATCGATTTCAATTTATCATCAGTAAATAAAAAAAATATGAAAAAAATTATGTTTCGTAAAATTTATTACAATGTCATTTGAAAAAGCACATTTAGAAAGAGCATTAACGAAGTCGTAAAATCCTTGACATTCATACAATTTTCTTTGTGAAGAAAAATGTTGTGTAACAAAATTATAATATATTTTCTTGTCCTTTTTTCAGCTTTGCAAAAATTAAAAAATAAAAAAAGATAACATAGTTTATCTTTATTCTTCCGAAAACTATCTGATATTTATCTTCCGATTACAATAATTTATTGAAGTGGTTTTCTCATATACATATGCTTCGGATGTTACACGCCGCTACATCTTGTAGAAAAAAGCAAGTTGTTACTACATAAAAAAGAATGTTACCAAAAGTAAAAGAAAGGGAAAAAAAATTTTCTGAAAGCTTCTAAAATAGAGAGGTAATAAAATAACACTTTCCGAGTTGCCGTCAAACAACTTGACCTCGCCATCTTTCCCCGAAAGTGACAGCCAGGGGAAAAAAGTGGCTCGAAGCTTATTCCGAGACGTCTTTGTTTCAGATAAAGTTGTATGCGCTAATGACTAAAAGGGAATTAGCCTTACACATTCCTTGTCAATGGATGGAGAAAGAATAAGAAATAGTACAAAATTTCAATGAAAAAAGATGTATCGAATACCTAAAATTCTTTTAATGAGACGTGGCAGGCGAAATTTGTATGATCAAGTTTTTTACATAACCGTTCTAGAATAGGAAATAATTAGTTTAAAATGGGCAGAGTTTGTGTAAAATAATATAAATTGGTTATTTATTTGTTAAATTATGCAAGGTTGTTATTTTCACATTAAATAATATAACGCTGCAATTTTTATATAAAATTGCATAAGGCTGATGGTCTCGTTAAACAATATAAGGTGTTATTTTCACATAAAACGTTATAAGTCTGTTATTTACTCCTAAAATTAAATAAGTCTAAGTACATATTATTATTACATTAAGTAACATATGTCTAGATGCACAATATATGGCTAGTTAGATTTTATAGTAATATATGGCTAGATAAAAAATATACGGCTAGATAGAGTTTCCCATACAGGAATGGATACGCACATAAATATCT
Source organism: Caerostris darwini (assembly GCA_021605075.1). Lineage (NCBI taxonomy): Eukaryota > Metazoa > Arthropoda > Arachnida > Araneae > Araneidae > Caerostris > Caerostris darwini. The sequence goes on from BPLQ01002288.1 coordinate 7,292, forward strand.
ATGTATATTTAATGTTTATTATTTTATAAACATGTTATCTTTATTAAACACATACCTTTTTGATTGCAAAATCGTTATATTGATAAAAAATTGCATTCATAATTGTTTATAAAATAATTTCATTTAAAATTTCGTAGAAAAATATGCAGTAGAAAAGTAAACTACTGTCCTGTAAGATGAAGTTTTTATAGGATATAATTGCAAATTGATTTTAAAACTTTCTCCGTAGTATTTCTTCTATTTCACTGATCTTTGAGATTACAATGATTGTTATGCATAAAAATTTGAACACATATTTCTTTGAAAATCATAAGGATTCATTTATAAAATAAGCAGACATAAGGGACCAGCAAAGAATAAACTGGCAATTTTAATAAATGACGTCTATTTTCCAATTAGTAAATAAACAATGCGAACTTATAAATCTTATAAAGTTTGTTTATTTTTACCTTCTTTATGTTTTTAATAAATGAAAATTTGCTAACAAATCGTACAGAGTTTGTTGATTTTTAACTTATTTATTGATATTTATTTTGTTTCTTTTTCCATTTACGATCTCTATAAAAGAATATTTTATATAAATATTTTCAGGTTTTAACAAAATTTATAATAATAAATCTTGATATGGTAAAATTGAATCATTTACGAGTTCATTTTGCTGCACCAATAAAGATTAACTTTACAGCAAACAACAGTTCACTTAAAAATTTACTCAAGGAGAATTTGAACTCGTAAATGAGATCATTGTTTTTCATTTTAATGCCATTTGTTTTGGAATGTCTTTATCTTTTCATTAAGTACAAAACACACTTCATAAATTTCGAGTTTAAAAGTCACCATTAATTCACTTAATTTTGCTTTCTAATTAACACCTTTAGTAATATCAACACTAATTTAATGCTTATGAAAAAAAAGTTCATCAGCGCCATTTTTCATCGCGATACCAAAAAGGCAAAGTGTCAGCTAGCATCGCGTCACTTGTGAAAGAGAAAATGACTCTTTAAGACAAATGACGATGATTTATGTCCAACACAAACTTAGTTTCCACAGTGGCAAAGTCCTGGAGAAAACTCGACAATAAATTCCTTTGCTGTTCCCTATCTGGAGTGGGAAACAATGGGATGCCGTGTCTTCCCCTTGTAATACTAAACTGTCGCCGAATTCCATTAACAACAATTGCCTTTCACTTGGTACCGGGCGAGGGAAGACGTTTAGTTGATTTATTGAGTTTGTTTCTTTTTATTTCAAAAGGCGTCGTTGTTGACCGGGTAAGTGGGAGTTATAATCTTAGTTCTGGAGTGTATTGGGGAAGGTTACTGGACATAAGACTAGTTTCCTGATTCGGTCATGTTACTTTTGTATTGTACAAGTAATAAATAAATACAAAAATAGCCCACTATAACAACAATAGACATCTGTAACAACTATGACAACAATAGACTATATAACTGTATACCACTATACCAACAATAAACTATAAAACTATGTTTAGGATCCTGATGTCCGAGTGGCTAGCGCTCTGGCACTGGATACCACAGGTATCATGTTCGAATACCGGCTGTGTCATGGATGTTTGCAGTGGTTCGGAATCCACTTTAAGCCGTAGGTGCCGGTCTCATGTGACTGTAAAGCGTCACGGAGCCAAGTTAGACTTCTACCTATGGGCGCTCCATCACAGAAGCTGCCCCTTTCGCTTCAATCATGAGTCCATACAGATTTTCGTGGGCTCGGTCTAGACGTCTACCAAGTGGGATAAGAAACAACAACGTATATGTATATGCGTAATACGTATACGTACGTTATGCATATGTTCTACTACTTTTACCTACGGGTGTTCCATCACAATCGAATCTGTCCCTTTCCCTATCATACGGGTTCGTGTGCTTGGTGTATATGAGATGTTTATCAAGTCTGTTAAGAAACAACAGCATCTTTAATCTGTTAGCATCTGTATTTAAAAAATATTAACATTGAATAAAATGCATTAAAAACTAGTTCTGTATGTTATCTGTACCATATATTTGTGCTATTAATAAGGAAGACATTAAGAATTAAGAAGGAGAGAATTAACATAAGTGTCAGAAATCTGGAGAAAAGTTTGACATATACAAATTTTAAAACTGCGGTCTTACGTAGGTCATAGACCGTACACCATAAGTACCAAATATGGCAATTCCAGGTGGCAAACTGTGAATTTGTATGAATGACAAATAAAAAAAAATTCAAACTTCTACATCAGATTTAATGATTATATAATTATTAATTAACTCTAGTAATTTTAGTTCATTCTAATGTAGTTCCTATAACTATTACTTAAGTTGGGAAATATTCACCTCTCTAAATCCCTTTGCTACTACCATGGATTTATCCGAAAATATTTATTTTTAAATACAAATATATATCATAAGAGTTAATATAATTGTAAATATAGTGAATAACACAACAAAACATCTTGCATTTGCAAATAGTTACCATGCAAAAGTGAGTTTAATATAATTGTCACAAGTCTACCAGCATAAGAATGGAATTCAGGAATATTTATTACCGTGGCACCATTTGGTGGCATAGTAATGATCATTAATGAGTTACCAGAAACTGGTAATTTAAAAACTGCATCAAATGCTAATCTGAGAAAAGTAGTACTAAGAACTATCAATATCCTACTTGCAGCCTCTACTAATGGCAGAAAATGATAAAATCAGTTATGTATGTGTCTGTTATCACAAATACTGGTACTGATATCTGTTGTTACTAAGTGTCACAGATAAGTGTATTAAGACAATTTATTGCTTGCATTTAAACCAAAATGATAGTAGATTTAGGAGGTCAATTAAAAATAATGATAATGAATATTTTTTTCTGATAAAGACACTCTAATATCTGTGCTTAGGTTACCTAGTCTACGTGGATTACTAGTTCAATTACATTGATATGATCAATACAGATATACAAGAAATGAAAGTTAGAACTAAAAATACCGAAGAAAATGCATTTTTTAGAGTGTTTAACGTTTGTTTTTCAAACTTTACCTTGGAAACTACAAACGGAAATAAAGTATTCATACTGTTTGATGAATTCTTAATTCAATTTTAAAATTTTAATGTCAGTTTTAAAATTTGATATGGAACAGAAATTTATTAATTCAATAATTCTTTTAAGCTATTTTCTTGTTTTTTAATTGTAAAATAATTTTTAAGAATTTTGATGATGAATTTAAATTTTTTAAATGATTAATGATTGATTTTAATAAGAATGATTTTGATAAGAATGATTGGTGATTGATTTTGATAAGAATGTTTGATGATTGATATTGATCAGAATGTTTGTGGATTTTTTTAAAGATTTTTTAATTTTTTTACAATTTACTTTATAATAAAAAAGGTTGTCTTTTTGCCTTTATTTTTCATGTTGTTCTATGTATTATTATGTATTTATTAATATTAAAATATGTACCAACATGAAATATTTGCAAAGATTTAAATTAAGCTACTTTTTATTTTTATCCTTCGAAAATATTATACATTGTGTTACGAAATGATCATTCTTTAATATGATTTATCAAATCCAAATTCATGTTATTCCTTTGATAAAATTAAAACTAAGTCTCAAATTGAAAGAACGAAGAAATTTAAATTCAAACAATAAGAAAACCAAAGCTTTATTTTAAAGCTATCTTCAGTAAAACTATTAAAATATTTTTTCTTCCTTGTGCCAATTACGAAAATGTAATTCGAATGAGACAAAAAAAATTTCAGCAAATAGAAAATTCCAAAGTAACTAAGTTAAACTTTTGACAATCCAAACAGCATTTTAAATAAAAAAAATGGCAAAAAAACAGAAGGATTTAAAGATGTGGAAAAGCTAACCAGAAGTACCTGGCTGAAGAAATCTTTTTATTTCGCAAAAGATTCTGACATTTCACGTTAGGACGGTGGCAGCACGAAAAAGTCGTTTGGAACAAAAGAAACACTTTTGAAATTTTAAAAGCTCATTATCTCAGAATGTCATATTTCTGTGTGATAATTTTTTTTTCACAAAAACTATTTTGGAAAAATTTTAAATATAATCCAGTGATTCCTTATTTAAAAATTGTCACAAAAAAGAATTGTATATTTATTTTAAAATTTTGTTTATTTACGTTAAATCAATTTTTTTGCAGCAGTTTATGGCGTTAAATGGCTGTTTCTAAACATTTTCGAATGTCTACTTTTTTATTATTTATGGCTTACAGTGACTTAACATTTAGCAGCCATTGTTTTTGAGTTTAAAAGGAAATTTATAAATATTATGCATTTATTTAGAGAAACATTTCTAAAATAAAAGTAAACAATTTTTTAATGTACTTAAAGAATTTATTTTTAAACATGAAAATACACACAATAAGCATAAACTATAATAAATAATTAATATTTTAATTCTGGAAATTCAATGAATGTACATTTAAGGTTAAAAAAATTCAAAATATTTATTTTTTTTAAATGCATTACTACAAACAAAGGTAAATAATTTTTCATTTATAAAAGGAATAGTTATACAAGAATTTTAAATATAAATAAATCTTTTGATCGATATATTTATATAACATTTCATCACTTACATAATGCTCTTGTTATTGTAAAAAAATACATTAAATTTTTACTAATATATAAAAGTAGTTATTATAATCTTTTTTCGATATTTATCTAAAATATATACAGCTTTGAATCTGATGTTTATTGGTTTAAAAGTAATATAATACGCCACTTTACATAAATAAAAGTACAAAAACATAAAATACAAAACTTATCGGTCTGCATTTCTAGATTTCAAGCCCACAAATTAGAAACATCTTTTATCTTTTTTCATTATTTCATTATATATTATGAAAAACTTTTATGCTTCTTTTTATATTGAACATATGACGTACATTAAATTTGTATTAATATAAAGTAGTTATTATAATCTTTATTCAACCCTTATTTAAAATATATCAAGATTTGAATGTAATGTTCCTTGGTTTTAAAATAATGCTTCAGTATAGATAAAGAAAAGTACAACACAAAACTTATCGGTCCACATTTCTGGATTCCAAGCCCACAAATTAGAAACAACTTTTATCTCTTTTCATTATTTCATTATATATTATGAAAAAAATTAATGCATAATTTTATACTGAACAACAAACATGCATTGATAGGTAAATACCTCATTAATTGTACAAATTATGTGATACAGCCTTAAAATAATGCATTCAGGAACACATAAATTTCTTTGTCTGTTGCGAATGAAATTAATACTTCATTTTATATCGAACAACTAACATACATTAATAGATAAATACCTCTTAATTGTACAAATTATGTGATTCAACTTTAAAATAATACATTCAGAAATACATAAATTTCTTTGTATGTTATGAAAAAAATTGATACTTCATTTTATATTGAACTGCTAACGTACATTAAATTTGTATTAATATAAAGTAGTTATCATAATCTCTATTCAACGTTTATTTAAAACATATAGAGCTTTGAATCTGATGTTTATTGGTTTAAAAAGAATATAGTACACCGCTTTAGATAAAGAAAAATCCAATACCAAACATTTCTAGATTCGAAGCCCACAAATTAGAAACATCTTTTATCTCTTTCCATTCGCTTCATTCCCTTTTCTGTGGGTAACATTTTTCCTAATGGTGTAGGGCGTGGCCTTTAAGAGCATGCTACTGTAGGGTCAACATGGAGAATGACCCTATAAGGAAAACACCCCCATCGCTGGAGCCTAAAAGAATTAAGCATCGCGAACAAAAAAAAGGGGGGAACCTATCAACCACCCCCTGCCCCACCCTTATCAGAAGAGACCCTCTTCACTCGCGTGTTTGGGCAACAAAAACTTTCTGCGCGGGGGTTAAGGGAAGGGATAAAAAAGAAGTCAGGATGAGGGAGTGCAAAAACATTGCGTCGGATAACTGAAACGCAACTTTTTTCCTATCGCGTAGAAGCTTCAATTAGGAGCGCGATGCTATTAAGTTAAGAAAGACGGGAGCAAAGCTGCTATAAATCAACAATGGTGGGGGGAAGGAAGAATCTCCTTCCCTTCTTCTTCTTCTTTTTTTTTTTTTTTTTTTTACTTTTTGCTTCATCTCCCTCTCACTCAATGGAAGAGAGCCAATGTTCAGTGGTGCTTGAGAATTGAACTGATGCAATTTACCATCTGCTGGTTGCCTGTAACGTGGCGTACAAGTCGGTTGAATTTCCATTGTCAATGTCAATGGGGAATAGCCATCCTTGTATTTCGATACAAGAAATGTAATTCAATTTGATCAGTAAAAAGTTAATAAAATTAATAAGTTTCGTTAAAGTTGCGTAATCTTTTTACGTTATTAAAGATGGTAACACCATTGAAACGTGCTTTAAGGGTGTAAACGTACTTAATTAAGCCTTTTGTGGCTTACTGGTAGATTACGCTTCTGTGTATTTTTCAGGTTAATATGTAACAGTTATATTATTTAATCAATAAAGTCAAGTTAATAATTCAAATTCGCTAGCTGAAAAAAAGTAAATTTCAAAAAAATATGTTTAAGGCTTGAAAATTGAACTGATGTAGTTTACCATCTGAAAATGCAGAATTTACATTGGAACTAGTATTACAATTATTGCCTATATCAATAACTTTTATTTAAAATAATAAATTCGGCATAAAACTGCTTAATAATGTCAGCGAGAAAAAATTGTGTATTTTAGTGAATTACGTTGGTGTAAAAAAATACATCGAAATATTTTTTTAAATCAATATTTACAGCGTTTTTCATGCTAAATTTAAAAATTAAAAATTGTTTTTTTCTGTCATGTAAGATCTTTATAGTAAAAGTTGCTTAATATTTTTATGTTATTCAAGACATTAACAACATTAAAACCTTCTGTAAGCGAAAAAACTTACCAGTAAGACTTTTGCAGCTAATCTTGTGTGTATTTTTCAGGCTAAAAATGAAATTTCAACAAATGGTGTTATAAATATCAGCATGGAGAATATTTTTCCCTCTCCCTCTCCCTCAATGGAAGACAATGTTCAGTGGTGCTTGAGAATTAAACTGATGCAATTTACCATCTACTAGTTGCCTGTAACGTGGTGTACAACTTGGTTGAATTACTATTGTCAATGTCAATGCACAATAACCATCCTTGTATTTCAATACATTAAATGTATTTGTAATTTGTTCAGTAAAAAATTTATTAGTATTTTTATAATCGATATCGTAAACTGAACTAAATAATTTAAATTCAAAAGGTGAATTTTAAAAAAGTATGCTTAAAGACTGAAAATTAAATTGATGCAATTTACCATCTGAAATTGCAAGTTTACATTATGAGTACGACGACGTTTATCGCCGATGAAAATAATTTTATTTAAAAAAAAATTGGTATAAAATTCGTTTATAATTCGTGGCTCGGAAAAGAGCCAATGTTCAGTGGTGCTTGATGAAATTTACCATCTGCTGGTTGCCTGTAACTTGGTGTACAACTCGGTTGAATTTCCATTGTCAATGTCGATGGAGAAAGCCATCCTTGTAATTAAAACACAAAATTATCCAAAATGTATTTGTAATTTGCTCAGTAAAAAGTTAAAAAATATTTTTATAATCGATACCAATTAGTCAGCAAAAATATTTTTGTATATTTTAATAAATTACATTAGTGTAAAAAATTTATTAAAAAAAAAATTATAAATCATTATTTATAGTGTTTTTCATGCAAAATTTGAAATTTAAAAATTGCGTAAGAAATTTATTGTTGAAGATGCATAATTTTTTTATGTTATTAAAGGCATTAATACCATTAAAACCTTTTTAAGGAAAAAAAAGTCTATGTGTAAGCTTTTTGTGGCTTGCTGATAGATGAACCTTCTGAGTGTTTTTCAGGCTAACTATGAAATTTTAACAAATAGTGTTGTTAATATCAGTACGGAGAACATGCCATTTTTTTTTCATGTAATTATGGGAGATACTTAAAGGTTTTACATTTCTAACATGTACGAAAAAAAAAACTGATTTTCATACATTAAAAAAAAAGAAACTTTTTCTGTACCTAGGAATATTTAGGCTAATTTTGATGCTTTTTATCCAATATGTGCAAAAAAAGGAAACATTCTATTTTTTAAGAAATTTTTGTTTTTTACACAAATATTTTGCATTAATAATATATAGAAAATAAACTTCTGCAAAAAAAAATCTCAAATAGAACAGAAAATGCTCTTGCTTTCTATCTTATGTTCATTTTGAGCTATTATGGAACGTGAAGTTTAAAGATAGAAATTTCATTTCTTATTTTGATAAATTTATGTTATTTTTCACGTTTTCCTACATTTTTGAAAGAAATGCATTACATATTTTCTGTCATTCTAATATTCAGATATTTAATTTTTCAGTAGATCTATAATTATAAAATTTATAAATGTTCTTTGCTTGACTAATTTTTGAAAATTACTCATTCAAGTAAAAGGCGTGACACCTTCCATTATATAGCTATGATATATTCTTACGTGAGTCTTCTAAAATAAATAACGAACTAATCCTTTTTTGTAAGATTAAAGCTACAATTAAGCATAATATAAGCTGCTAAGCTTATATTATGCTTAATTGTAATAGTTTGTTTATAACTTACATCTTGTACTTTTCTTTTAAAATTTACAATGAAAATAAGTATGGTGCTTAAAAATATTATTATTAAATAAATTGTTTGAAAATTGAAGTCTATTAACATAATTTTTTGTAATAAGAATATTATCATAATTTTGTCAAAATATGGCTTTAAAATATTGTAAACATTTATATATATTTTTTTTTTTTTGGAAATTTATATTAAAATATAAATTATTCAATTTTCACAAATAAATGAGAAAAAAAAATATGTAAGCATTTATTCTTTTGTTCCGAAATGTATGTCATATTTTACAAGAAGACTTTTGAGGAATCTGATTTGTTTTTTCAGAATTTCAAATTTTAATTCTTTTCTGTATTAAACAGATTTAAAATGCAATACACATAAGCTGTTTAGATGAAAATATGTATTTGAATTAAACATATTATTAAATTATGTAACAAATTGTTTATTTTAACTAAATACACCCTCTCCCCCTCACCAACAAAAAGGAATGAATATATGTTTGATGAAATAAACATTCCTTTTATAAATTTTTGATTCAAACAAAAACATTTTTAATTAAATAAAATTTATATTTATTTTTTAATATTTATTTAATTTAATTCTATATATTTTTTAATTTAATTCTATCAACGATATGTTCAAGTTTACCGTAATACTTGATTCCTTTCTCTTTAATAAACGGTCATAATTTTGTAAGGAATAAAAATCTTACTACAGCGAATTGCAATATAGACAATAAAGTTTTTATATATTTTTAATACTGAGATTTAAAATTTTACATTTAATATTCACTTTAAAATATTTATTGTGATAAGAAGGAAACTTTGAATAAAATATGATTGTTTTTGTTTGATAAGATGTCATGGATATTTAGTATGATTAAAGTGTCCACGCGAAAAATAAAGGGATATTACTGGCCTGTAGTCAGACCACACGCGATTTGTTATAAATTTCCGTTGAATTAAGAAATGTCATCTTCAATCATCCTTGTGGGTTATTTAATTTATTGCCAGCAACATTGCTACGCAGATTCCTCTGTATGCAATCACTTATATTTCAGGTGATACTAATTTAATTGCATCAGAAATATGATATTTCAGATCAGTCAAACTTTGATTTTCTAGATGGTTATGCAGTTTTTGAATAAAGCTCTAAGCTATAAAATCCAGCAGCGTTATGTCAAGCAATGAGCCATCAAGCAATGAGGCCTAATATTTCAATTCAACGTCTAAAATAACTCAGGAACTCGGTATGTCCCCCTGACAGTGTAAAAAAGTATTCAGTTCATCTTTTGAAAGAAAAAAAGAACGGGAAAAAATTGTCGAAGCAAAAAAGCCCGATTTTCCATTCATGTCAAAGTAAATGTGTCATGTAAATTGTCAGTTTTGCAGAATGAATCCATTTCGGTAGTCTAATATCACCTTTTTTTAAGCGTGTCTTACATTTTTAGTAAAAAAGTGGTCCAATACCAAGCACTGTTTCTATACCTCTAAAATTGTAAAGCAACTTAATTTGTCTTTTAACTTGTAAGGTAAATCTATCAGCTAACATTAAGAGATTATTAGATTAATCATCACATAACAGTTTTGCAAGGACATTAACATTTTTGCATTTTTTTGTTCTATTAGCATCACAGTGGTAAGTACTGATGCTACTATGGGTATCTTCAGACATATATGTACATAGCACATGTTTAGGAGAAAGAAGAAAGATAAATCCCCATTCAGATGTGGTTCTAATTGTATAAGCAATTGTTTTTTTTTAATATCTCTTGGCCTGGCATCTAGGTCTAGGAGTTAGTCTTAATGAGTTTCTTATGGTAGGATAGAAATGCTACTCATTCGTATGTCGTACAGTAAAATATTCCACAGCCTCAATTAAAATGTAATCATTATTTTAATAAATGTCATAATATCATTGTAATACAGAGAGGGAAGCAAAAATAAATGATTATAATATAATGATGATAGTAAATTTCTTTAAATTAGGGAGATTCTCGTCTTAATAAGTGAAAATTTAATTCTATATTAATTATATAAATTACTTTCATTTCTGAAACGACAATATTTAAAGTGGTAAAGTAAACAGCCTAACTGCTTATTTTCTCTTAATTAGATGCTGACCAGAAGATGCATCCATATATGAACATGAGATACATTCTTTTGTAAATTGTCAGTATTTTGCTGATAGTAGTTTTTCGTATTTGGTTTTTTTGTAAGTGAGAAGGTACTATGTTTATTTGAAAAGAATGTAAGCCAAGCAACAAGCTATTCAATTGATTTCTTGCTGCAAAAGGGCTTCCATTGCATTCTAAAAACTCTTACTGTTGATCAAATGAACTATAGAATTTTGTCATGTTTTTAAATATTTTTAACCTCTGAAATACAATGTGTGAGGACTTGCTTGGTAATTTTCAATATTCCTTATCCGCTATTTTTTTCGTTAATAAACTTAAATAATTGCTTTTATTTGGCTTTCTACTTCTCAAATCTGCTCAATGTATACTTAAGATTTTTGCTCATATTTTTTTAATACTCATAGTTTCATTGAAGCCTCTATATATATTTTGATCACCGTTTAATACGATAAATGCACATCACGGCACAATGATGTGGCTTGATATATTAGCACTAGGGTCCAATCATGGCTGATAGACAAATATTTCTTAGCAAGTGATATACTTAGTTTTCTCTTAGTTTGATTTTGGGAACTGATATAGATTGATAGGAAAAATGAAAGGCAATGGAAAATTAAAAGCTTTCACTCTTAAGCGTGGAATGGTTAAAATAGTTCTATAAATCGAAATGGCGTACATTACGGAAAATCCTACCATTTAGTTTAAAGAGAATAAAACACTCAAGATTTTATCTTCTTTAACATATGTCCCTAATTGTGACATTGGAATAACACACCATGGCAATGCTGTATACCTTCATTTTAGTGGCAAACATATTTTTGTAAAAGTAACTGGACCTGAAAACAACAACAATTAGTAAAATGTAGCTATATGAATTTGACAAAAATATATATAAAAAAGGAAAATAAATTGTTTCTTCAAATTGTTTTAGTAAAAAAATTTCTTACATTTTCTTTTTAAAAAACACTGGAGAAAACACATCGAAAACAAAAAATAAATAAAAAGCGAACACATCTGGTTCTCACCAAAATAGCTTGTACAGAGACATGCAAATAATAAGACCGAGAATTTTAAAGTAATATATTTCCACGAAAAGTTCTATTTTCCCTTTAAAAAGAGGCTTCACTTTACAACTTAACTTTTTACCGAATAAAAGAAAAGTAAAATACTGCAATAATAGAAGGACTTTACCAACCCTTTAACAAAAAACGACGAATTCCTGCTGAACTTTTATGACTCCTCTCGCCATAGCATTATCGCACCTTTGACCATAGAACAGCGTGCTTGCAATGGCCATTTGGTTCAAGTGGCCATATTTTTTATTGGGTAGTTACATTTTACGTATTCAATTTCCACGCGTGTCCTACGCAGTTACTGAATTTAATAACGGTGTTTCTAAAACGTGCTAGAATCCTCATACGCAGCAGTTGCAGAAGTTACATCTTTTTCATTTTAATTTTAGAGGAATAAGATATCACGAAGAAATGTTTCGGGATTCAGCAGTTTTCATGTGTTATATAAAACGTTTATATAAAATGTAAATACTAGCATAACAAATAATGTTTTGTGAATATATTTCACAATATATATATATATATATCGTATTTGCTTCATTATCAAAAATAATATTTTGTTCATTTATAATTATATTATAATATTATAAAGCTGAATTTTATAATAACAATAATTTATTTAAATATTTTATAAAAATTATTCTATAAATTATATATTATTTTTTTAATTATACTTTTTATTTTATAAAAATATTATTTATATAATAATATTATTTATAAATATTATAAATTATCTTTAAAAATATATTGATATATTATTTTATAAATTATATATATTTTTTTACATTATACTTTTTATCTTATAAAAATATTTTTTATATAAAATATTATTTTATTTAAATATTTTATAAAATACCTATTTTTGATATTATAATTTTTATTTTATAAAAATAATCTATGTAATCGCTCAATTTTCTATGATAGACTGATTTTCTGTGTAGAAACTCATTTTAAATTTGAAAAAAAAATACCGAAATAAATGTAAAAAAGCTTACATATTATTACAATTTAAGTACAGTGTAAATTTATCATCTTATATTTTACAAAACCTTTTTCTTTAAAAATTATAGTAAATGCTTTAACAGATAAACACTGTTTTTTACTTATACAAAGTAAAAAAATATACATATAGTTAACAATATATGAATATTTATATAATTCAAATATATATTTGAATTATATAAGAATTCATGTATATATAATTCAAAAAAACTTTTAGTAACTATTTACTTTAGATATCGAATTCTTTATTATTATTGTAATTATAATTTTTACTATAATTCAAATTTACATATAAAACATATAAACCTAGTTAATAAAAAATTCTAAAGGCTCAGTAAAATACCTGTAAATATACAACTGAAGTGATATCCTGTTAAAAATTTACACTAATTTAAGGTTAGTGAACTTAGATAAGACAATAATAAATATTCATAATGTCGCTTCGTTTTATACTTAAATTTAATAAATTAATACATTTGGGGATTTCAAGAAATTGAAGAAAGGTTTCTAAGCTAAAATATATATGTATATGTATATTATAATATTTCTTTCTAATGTCTGCCATTTCTATTTAGTTCATTTACCAGGCAGGTATTTACAAGGTTCAATCTTAAACAAAGTGCAGCACGGTTGACTCATTGCATTCATGTCTTGATAGCATAATTCAAAGAGAATAGCCTCCATGGGGAAATGAGTATGGAATCTTGAATTAGCTTTACAAGTGAGACAGAAAATTTGAAAACAAATTAACCAAATTTATGTAGATAAAGCAGTGGCATTTTGTAATATATTCATACAAATTCGTATACTTAGTAAAAAATTCCAAGAAAAAAATAGAACTCTAAAAGAAAATTGTGTAAAAAAATAACCCGGAAATATATTCTTAATTTTGGGCTTGCATTGCTGAAACCAAAATGTATTTTTTTTAATATAATAATATTCGAATTTTCTGAATTTTATTTTATATTAATCAGTATGTTGTATAATAATATATTTAATATAATACTTTCTGTAAGTTACTTTTTTTACGATCTTAATTTACAGAATTATATAAGCGTATCTTATTGATGATATAATTTAAAGATTGAAAATTGCTTCATTACCTCATTGCTTTATGTAATTTCTCAGAAGTATTAAGAAACAATACATTTGGATAAATAATACGAATTTATTTTTTACATTGTTAAAAATCTAAATATTCTTATGTAAACTGTTAAATGAATATCTACATGATAGTAAAAGTAGCAGATGGTAAAATAATTAAAAAAGTTTAAAAAAACTATTATTTCAAATTAACATAAAAACTTTTCTTAACGTTTTTCAACGTTAACATCAAAATAAATTCTCGTAATTCAAATCTAATTTTTAAAAAAAATGTAATTTAAAATGATTAGTAGATAAATGGTATATGTATGCGTGTCTGTGTATATGCAGTGGTGCAAAATGTTGGTGGTGTCCAGGGGAATTTAAAAGGAAGAACACGTTGTTCTTTTGTCATCACTTTTTGTATACGTTGGATACATTATTTACAATTACAAAGAACAAGATTTAACGAAAAGCACTACCGAAAGACTGTCTACAGTTCCCTAAGTTTATACTTATTAATTTGGCTGATTCCTTATATAAAGAATGTTGCCGGAAGAAGTCATTGAATTGATCTACGTCAGTGATCGTAGACTACCGATAGCATGGCGGAAGTCTGGCGTCAAATTGACTAAGAAATAGACTCTGTTCAATCTAATATCCATTCGATTTTATTCGGACTCCTAAATATAAATAAAACATTAAACCATAATATATTTATACTGGGGAAAAACACATCATATCAGCAAAAGTGGTAGATGCATTAGGTCCCGCATGGACACCATTTTTAAAACTTCGTTTCTGTTTTCAGGATTCTCTTTAGTGCTCGCATGCAGACCAAAAAATGTTGACCTTAGTGTCATATCAACTTTTAACTGTGTTAATTGGAATGCTACTAAATTATCTACTTGATATTTAGGATGAATTTTTGTTTCTTTTTGTTTTATGTCCTTTTAGTTTCTATCCGGATTTTTTTATGCTAGCCTTTTCCTCTTGTCTTATAGAACTTCTTTCCTGTTGATAGATTTTTCATGGGTGATGGTAGTGGTCCGAAAAATTCTAAATGATAGGTACTTAGAGGCACATCTTCTTAAGGAATAAGATTCAAACATTCTTCCAACAAGCACCCTTCGTATTTCTTTCACCAATAAGTATGTGCCCTTGATATTTTTCTTTTTCTTTATTTTAACACCCTTCGCAAGTTCGAATGGTGTCCACTTTGCCCTAAAGTATTTTTTTTTTTTTACCGTTGAGAATATTTATTTACGCATAGATACCGCTTTTTTGCATCATAGTGAAATAACTTTCTCAGAACTGGTATAAGTTGATGATGAAGTTTCTCAATTTTCCATTCCCACATGGATATTATAGAAAATTAATATTTTGTTATGTCCAATAATCATTAAAAGCTTTGGAGATGAGGCCTGATCCTCTATCTCTTATTATTCTAGACATGTTTACGAATGTTTTCTACCGTACTTTCAGCTTACTTAGTGCAATTTCCATGGAACTGTTTTGATTAAGATATAACCATGCGAATTTAATAAAATAATCGTTTACTGTGAAAAAGTATGCTGATAATTTTTATTGGGTTATGGTAATAGAGCGATAAATTGCAAATGATAAGTACTTCGGAATAAGATTCAAATATTCTTCTTTCTTCCCTCTTTTTTGTTGGCTAATACGCAATGTACATAGTTAGCAATTACTTAGCGATTAGACAACTTTTTCAAATTTGAGATAAGAAATTCCTGTTTAAATACGTCTTCTATGTTAGAAGTTAAAAAGTGACCTTTTCCATGCAATAATGTTAACAAATATATTTGAATGTTTCTTGGTGCTACAACGAAGACCCCCACACAGAAATGTGTAAGGAATGTCGTTTCAATAAATTAATCTTGTGATTCATTACTGCTCAAGAATACTTTTATTATGCAAAATTTTTCGGCCTTCAACTTAGATTTCCTAGTCTGGCAATCAGAACGTTATTTCTTACCATAATAATCGGATACCTGCCTTAATCATCAACATGTTTCATATTTGTTGTTACGGGAAACTTTTTAAATGTGATAGTTTTTGCAGGAGGCGGATAAATAGTTCCATTTTCAATTATAAGACTCAGATTATCCCCGTTTCCTTTCAGGAATCGGCGTTTTTTAAATTTTATTTTAAATCAAAATATAAATTCAAATTTCATTTTTATAATAGTATAAATAAATTCAAATTTATTTATACTATTGACCTTATTAGTATAAATATTAAAAATATAAATTCAAATTTCTCCAAGCCTTCCTTTAGATCTACGGATGGAATTATTAAGTCATCTATGTAGATTATCATAACATCGCTTAAAATATTGTAAAAGGAACTGTGAAAAATGATGCGGTTCATCTCAAACCAAAAGGTACTTTATTGAATTCAAATTTCATTTATCAAATCAGCTATTTCAAATTTCTACTTAGCCAATGGTCTCGTCCCTTCAAAGTCCCCACTTTTTAAGGTGAGTTGGTGGTAAATATCAGTAACAACCAGATCAATTTAAAATGAAAAATGTGCTGCCTTTTCTCATGACCTTTATTACACATTATGTTCAATATTTAAAATTATAAAGCACAAGTTTTAACATATTATAACATTATCAAAAGACTATCCACAGAGCTATTCATTTGACAACCCCACAGCAAATTCCGATTTCTCACAGTCCCGATTAAGTTCACCATAAGTTATATTATTTCTTTGTCTGAGAGGTTCTTTATATACCAGAAGTGCCATTGACTATGTCTATGTTGGTGGTCATAGTCTACCGATCTCGTGGTTGAAGTCTGGCGCCAGATTAACGAAGCGATAGACTATCAATCTAATATTCAATGAATTTTATCTGATCTCTTGTAGCTATTGTGATAAAATCATGTATATATAACGACCCTAATAAACAAAATTATTCTTTCGATTTCGGTGCTCAAATTTCATTACATTTCTGGAATATCTATTTTAGTTTACCTTCTGCACACGAGATTTGATAGTCAACATTGCAATCCTAAAAATTTGTAATGAAAAATTAGTATATTGAAAACTTCAAGAATTATGATTAAACTCTTTTGACAGGATAAAAAAAAAAGGATTCATCGTGCTCATCAAAGCATACAATATTTACAATGTGGGACGGAGCCACATTTCATTCCGAAATCCAACGCAGATTAATTTCGAAAAGTTGAAAAAAAGCAGATTATTTCTGGTATGCTATAAAAGTAACAGAACATTGAATTTTTCAAAGAAAAACAGCAACAATATTGCAGGCGATTGACTTATTAGGGTACAATAGAAATTCAATAAAAGCAAACTTTTTCTTTAAAAAAGGATAAAGCAACAATATAATTTGATAAAATGAATGTTCTTTTCTTTCAGGATTTTGGAAATCTGCTTCTCTCCAACAAATTCGTTTTATTCATATTTAAAAATTTTGTACCTTCTGATAACACGCATTTACAACACAAGTTGAGAGACCTGCTCAAAACGCATTTTCAAATATAGCGTAATAAAAGACTTCATTATTTCAAACTCCGTTCTCCAAGAAAATTTCATAATCCAAATTTTCACAATTGAAAATTTGAAAAAAATGAATACGAATTGTTTATAAATAGAAAGATTTAATTAAATCAAATTTATCTATTTCGAAAATGTTATTAAAATTTTAATTCACTCAAAATAAAACCTTTTAAAAGATAAATATTCAGGAAACACTTATACTGTTTAGATTATCTCCAAACTGATTATGAATTGAAAATCATATTTATAACAAGACTCCGGCCTATAGGAATTAATTATCACCATCTACCAAATACTATTATTTACTAATGATTGATCACGGTTAACTAGTTGACAAATATTTATATTACCTTTATTTGTCACAGTACTCTATTTTGTTTAAAAGACTGGTTAAAAAAATATTATAAAAGGAAAATTACTTATTCAAATTGTTTCAGCTCAATAAGATTAGTAAAACAACAATGTTCAACTCAATAATATTAGTAAAATAACACTGTTCTTTAAAATTATTTCAAAGCATACATTTTTGTATAGATATTTTATTTTCTCACTTAACTTTCAGCAATAAAATATTTATTCCGAGACTCGTATTTTATTAGTTTTAAGAGTGTGAAAGATGTTGAAAAATATGCTTTATATTATATAGTTTAATTAGAAATTTTTATAAAAGGAAAATAGAATCAAATAGATTCTGCTCAATGAGATTACTAAAACAACAATGTTCTTTAAATTACTTCAAATTATTACATTTATATATCCTTTTTTCTCAGTTCATCTTCAGCAACAAAAATATTTATTTCTATTTTATTTGTTTTAAGAATGTGAAAGTTTTTAAAAATATTTGTGAAAGATGCGAAAAATTTTCGGAAAAATATGTTTTATATTACATATATTAGAATTTTTTATAAAAGGATGGGATTGTTCCAGCTAAATAAGATTAGTAAAAAATACACTTTTGCATATATATCCTATTTCCCCCATAACCTTCAACAATAAAACTATTTACTCATAGACTCAAATTTCATTAGTTTTAAGAATGTGAAAGATTTTGAAAAATACGTTTCCTATTAGATATTTTAATTTGAAATTTTTATAAAAAAAATCAATCATTGAAATTGTTTCTGCTCAATAAAATTACTAAAGCAGCAAATTTCTCTAAAATTTCTTCAAGTCATGCATTTTTGTATATATATCCTTTTATCCCAGTTAACCTTTAACAATAAAAATATTGGCTCTCATTTTATTACTTTTAAAAATGTGATTTATAAGTTGCAAGAAACAAGTATATCCGGCACCATTTAATGTGAGAGATAAATTTTAATTATTTGTGACTAAATTACACTAGATTTATCATTGTTAAAAGGCTGTTTTTCTTTAACAACGTATTCTTTCTTCTTTTAGGCTTGGTAAAAAAAATAATTTAAACTGAATGTTTCGCACAAATGACTTCCCAGTTAACGAAACTTAAAATGTACATTTGTTAAGAAAAAACGAAAAGATTTATGTTTTGTTTTTTACATAAGCGAATATATTTTAATATGAGTAATTACACTCAAAGTTTTATTTATGGTTGTTGAAACTTAATATTTTGTTTCATTCACAGCTACTTCGTATTTCTTAGTACTTTAAAAAATCATAAAACATGTTGTTTTTCAAATATAATCTAAAGTTACATATTTCAGCAAGAAAATGGAGACTATAAATGTCAGTGATTGTTAAGAAAAATAACATTAAAAAATGCATTATATATTTAACTAAATGACCTTATGCTTAATTAGTTCATTGCCTTAGTGTTGTTTTTCTACACAAATAAATTTTTATTAATCTGAGTAATTTAACTTCAAATGTGCTTAATTTTTTTTTGAAATCTAAAAAAATAAAAATTAACTATTTTGCTATATAGGAGGTGATTATAATTAAATTCCCAGTTCCAAAATGCTGTAAAAAAGAACCACGCGTCACAATGAGTTAAAATTTGAACTGAAGATACTTGAAGAAGTGGAAAACGTTATGCATCAAGAAAAAGTTCCACCGATTTCTCCCCCAATTTGTTATCACCTTACCTTGGTGGATGGGCTTTCCACTAATAGTGTCACAGCTGTTGAATGACTTGGAAGTCATATTTTTCTTTCAAAAAGGCGAAACAATCAATCACTGCAGTTGTTTTAATGTGCAACTCATCCCAAATACGTTATAATTTCGATTCAAAATTTCGATGGCAGCCGAATCCCCTTTCGTTATACCGCTTACCGCGCCATCTATTAAGTTTGGAATCTTTTTTTGGACGCCGTACCCTTGTTTACTTCTCCAAGCACCTTCAGTTAAAATTTGAACTCATTGTGACGAGTGGTTCTTTTTTTTTACAGCATTTTGAAAATGGAACTTTAATTATATTCTTCATGTACATTTTTGTGTTATTTCATAAAGAAAGAAATTTTTAATAAAATGAGATAAATAAAGTTTTCATTAAAGAGATTTTAAATTTAACTTATTTAATTTATATTTTCTGATCCTGCTTTGCTGTAAAACTTATAATATAAGTTTTCTTTAATCAAAAGGTTTTTCTCATTAAAAAATTAAAAATAAAACTAAGTATTCTCTGTTAATTAGTACCACCTAATAACATAAAAAAACATGAAACCTATTGCTCATTAAACGAAATTTCTCGTGGTGCACTTGTGTAAGGAAATATAACTACAAATCGGGTTTATTTCACAAATAAGTCAAAGTTATTGCACGAAAGTTAGAGAAAACAAATAATGGTAAAAAAATTGCTGTATCCGTGACATATTCGTTCTTATTAATATGAATAATTTAATTTAAAATGTGTTTCTTAACTTAAATTTTTTTTAAAATTTGTTAAATTAAAATTTGTTAAAAAATTTGTTAACTTAAAATTTGTTAAAAAAATTTGTTAACTTAAAATTGGTTAAAAAATCTATTAACTTAAAATTTGTTAAAATATTTGTTAACTTAAAATTTGTTTAAAAATCTGCTAACTAAAAATTTTTCGGGAACCTAACAAAATAAATATTATCTAAATCTTAGAGAAAACAAATAATGGTAAAAAAAATTGTAGTATCCGTTAACTTATACGTTCTTATTAATATGAGTAATTTAACTTGAGATAAATTTGTTAACATAAAATTTTTCTAGAATCTAAAGAATAAATATTATTTAAATCTATTATGCTCAATATATTGTCACATTCCTGTTAATTAGCACCACCTAATAACATGAAAGAAAAAGGATACCTAACATCCCTTATTAAATGAAATTTCTCGCTGTGCACTTTGGTAAGGAAATATAACCACGAATCGGGTTTATTTCACAAATAAGTCAAAGTTATTGCACGAAAGTTAGAGAAAACAAATAACGGTAAAAAAATTGCTGCCTCCGTGACCATTAAGAAACTCTGCTTTCATTATATATTTATACAGTGCAAAAATTCCCGCCATCATATTTTTGTGTGGGCAACCGGCGGTCACGTTTTTCACTGGATTTAACACCTAGTTCTTGATTCTCATGTAATGCCTCTGACGAAAATTGCTGGAAACGTCGTGACAAAGAATAACTGACTTGAAGAAACTACTTACGGTGCTGTTAATTATGTATGATGTTCACCTACTCAATTTTGCTCTTTATTTTATTTAATTTCTTTCTTCTTTTTTTTTCTAGTTTATCGTTGAAACATTTGTTGGGGGCGTTTAACATCATCACAAAAAAATTCAAAAATTTTTGTCAATGAAACAAGCATAAAAATATTTTCTCTTTAATACACATATTGTTTTGATAGTGTGTTCATTTTTTTGTCTTTAAAACATTATGAAATGGCGGTTTATTTTTATCTAATAAAAAAATCTTAGTTTCCAAATAAAAAATAAAAATAATAATAATAATTTTTTGTGTGTTAAAAGTCGTTAATTGATATAATATTAGTTTCATTATATAAAAGTAAAATTATTCAATATTCTTAATAAAAAGTTATGCATGAAAAAATATTTGTATTGTTTATGTTTCAACATTCATATTGATAAGTTTTTGTATGAAATGCTTTTATTATTTTCATGATAAAATTTAAATAAATTAATGAACTTAAACAATGGCAAATGAATTATGGTTTGTTATTGAAGGCTATGTTGTAACTAAATATTTATCTTCATATATATGTTGAAATGTAATTAAAGTTCAATACTTATTTTAACTTTTTATTTGTTTGTCATTAAATTATTCTAATATCTTATTTATTTTGAGGTTCACTACACGGTGATTGTACTTGTGTGTTATAAATATTTTTCCATTTTCAAATAAGCATATAAAAATCCTAATTCATTTTTGATCAATTGTTATTTTCTCATTATGGTATTATGTGTTTACTTAAAGAAATGAAGACTTATTTTAAAGTAAGATTTAGACAAGTGAAATAAAAACATCAAATATTGTTTTTAAATGTACTTATAAATTTCAGCTGTTAAACTTAACAAAACATTTCTCTGTAAAAAATGTCTATTATACAATGACTATAACATTTAAATTTGACTATAACTTAATAATTGACTATAGCATATAATGACTATAGCATAATACATTTAGTTCTAACATAAACTATGTACTTAAATGTTAATAAATTATATTAATTTTGTGCATATATATATATATATTTACATTTATATAGCAAGTTCTTCAAACTACATCAAGGTGGCGTTGAATCTAGGTGGAATGAACATACAAATCATTAGACTTATAACTTGTATTCTTAGACATAATTTATTTTATCGAGGTAATGAGAGTACAAAATAGCAATCAAAATAATTGCAATACAAAGCAAATCATCAAAGGTTTTAGGGGAAGCAGTTTACACAGTGCTGGTATTTCAGAAACAAATGTTTTACAAGGAGACTTCTTATAATCGTTGAATTATTTAGTCAGCGATTATAAGAAGTCTCAGACTCATTTTATCAACGATTATTTAAGTCAGCGATTATAAGAAAGTAAGAACGACAGTTATTAAGCTTGAAGAATGTGAAAGAAATTAGGGTTATGGAACAACATTTGAAACATTGAAGTCAGTAATTCAATCAGATAAATGGCTGTTATATATATATTTCATATCAATTTGCATAAATGTTGAAATGCTGTTGATGATATTTTGTTATTGATTTCAATTTTTTTTTTATTTTAACTTCCAATTTTTAAACTTCATATTCGTACTATGAATATCATCGAAAATTAAAAATTAAATTAAGTATAAATTAGAAACTTCAAAATGACAAACAAAATATTAGAATAATGTTAATTGTAAACGTGTATTTAATATTTACACTATAGAAAATTTTAAATACAGCAGAGTATCATTTATCTTAACAAGAACTTGTAATTAATATAATAATTGGTTTCGGCACAGTTTTCCTTATCAGGAGTTCGTTGTCATTTTCAACAAACGACTCTCTTTGTTCACTATTTAAATAGCAGGATGATTAAATATTTCTAAACAGAGAATACTTTTCTGAAACAATACTCCGGACTCATATTAACCATAAAAATAAATTGTTCGTGATTCAAGTGTGACACTCAGCCGCGAGACTCTATGAAGGTCCTAATTACGTTTGAATACCTTATCCATCAATTGATGTCACTAAAATAAACACAAAGCAAACGAAAGCGGGGAACAACAAATACAAAGTGTGTGCTTGCTGACATTTGAATGGCCGATTTCATGCCTTTTTGTTCTCCTTCGTCTTTTGCAGAACGTATAAGATGAGGTTTCCTCGTTGCGGTTCGTATTTATTCAATTGTGAATGTTGACAAACTGAAATAAGTGATAATTATCATCATTTTCAAAGCAGATAATAAGGTGACAACCGATTCCACTTCTGCTTATTTGAAACTTTCACTGACTGCTTAAGTTAGTTATGAATTCATGAATGGTGTGTTGATATATTTATTTTCGGAGTTATAACATAATTATGCTTTACATTGTTAACATAATTAAGCTCTGCATTGTTATCATAATTAAACTTCGTCAATGTTTGAGTTTTAAATTTATTAATACTAATTTAAATAAAAAGCTATTATATATTGCATATTAATTATGTAACATATATGTAAAAGTTATAGTGATTAAATATACTCATGCATAATAATTACGGTGCCTGACAGCCGAATACATAGTGCTCTGGCTCTTGGTGCCACAAGTTTTGGGTTCGATTCAGACAGTACCATAGATGTTTGTAGTGGTTCGGTATCCAATTTAAACCGCAGTTCCCCTCTAATATGACTGGAGAGCGTTGAAATGTAAGGATAACAAACGCATCCTGTAAGAAGAGGTGTTCTTACCCTCAGTGTCACAGATTTTGTGTTCGAGTCTCTTCGGTGTCACGGATGTCCTTAGAGGTCTGGAATTCACTTTAAACCCTAGCTCCCGACTCTACGGTCAGGGTTCAATGACCATAGAGAGTCACAGAGCCCAAACAGACTATTGAACCACATCGTTCCCTAACTGTAAAGGAGCAACTGAGCTTTGAGCACGGTGATTTGGTGTAGTAATCCACTAAAGTAAATAGCTGTTATATATATTTTCTGATACATTTTGTACGAAGTTTTAAAATGGCGTTGGTGATATATTATTATAATTCCATTCTGGTTTTAATTTCTAATTTTTAAACTTTATATTCGTCCTCTGTATATCTTCGAAAAATAATAAAAAAAAATTAGAATTAACGTAAGAATAAATTAGAAACTTCAAAGTGCCAAACATAATGTTAGAATTATGTTAATTATTAACACGTATTTATTCATTGTACTATAGAAAATTTGAATATATCAAAGGAGAATTTCTCTTAACAAGAACTTGTAATTAATATAATAATTGGTTTCGGCACAGTTTTCCTTATCAGGAGTTCGTTGTCATCTTCAACAAACGACTCTCTTTGTTCACTATTTAAATAGCAGGATGATTAAATATTTCTAAACTGAGAAAACTTTTCTGAAACAATACTCCGGACTCATATTAAGCATAAAAATAAACAGTTCGCGATTCAAGTGTGACACTCAGCGGCGAGACTCTATGAAGGCCTTAATTACGTTTGAATACCTTATCCATCAATTGATGTCACTGAAATAAACACAAAGCAAATGAAAGTCGGAAACAACAAATAGAAAGTGCGTGTTTGCTGACAATTGAATGGCCGATTTCATTCCGTTTTGTCCTCCTTCGTCTTTTGCAGAACGTATAAGATGAGATTTCCTCGTTGCGGTTCTTATTTATTCAATTGAGAATGTTGACAAACTGAAATAAGTGATAATTATTATCATTTTCAAAGCAGATAATAAGGTGACAACGGATTCTACTTCGGCTTATTTGAGACTTTCATTCACTGCTTAAGTTGGTTATGAATTCTTGAATGGTGTATTGATATATTTATTTTCGTAGTTATAACAAAATTATGCTTCATATTCTTAACTCTATATTAAGAATATGAAGCATAATTTTGTTATAACTACGAAGATAAGATTTGTGCGAAGATAAGATATAGTTAAGATCTGCATTGTTAACATATTAAATCTTTGTCAATGTTTGAATTTAAAATTTAAAATTCATTAATACTAATTTAATTAAAAAAACTCATTCATTGAATTTTTATACGTAATAATTATGGAACATATTTGCAAAATTTAAAGTGTTTAAATGTACTCATGCTGAGTAATTATTTATACTGATGGCCGAATGACTAGCGCTCTGGCTCTTGGTGCCACATCTTTTCGGGTTTAGTTCGGACAGTGCCAAGAATATTTGTAGTGGTTCAGAATCCAAGTTAAAACGTAGATCCCCTTCTAATATGACTGTAGAGCGGTGAATGTAAGGATGGCAACCTCACTCTGTAAGAAGAGACGTTCTGGCCCTCAATTTCACAGATTTCTGGTTCGAATCTTGTCGTTGCTATGGATGTCCTTAGTTGTCTGGAATCCACTTTTAAACCGTAGGCCCCGGATTCCTGTAAGAGTAGAGCGTCACAGAGCCCAATTAGACTTCTCACCCACATAATTCCTAAACTGTAAAGAAGAAAACTCATCCGTAGACACAATGATTGGAGGTGGTGTAGTTATACAATAACATAAATAGCTATTACACACATTTCCATATAAATTTGTACAAAGATTTGAAATGGTGTTTATGTTATTTTGTTATTGATTTTAATTCATTTTATTTTAATTTTTAAACTTTATATTCGTTCCATGAATAACATTCAAAAATTAAAACAATTCGAATTAAATTGAGAATAATTTAAAACTTCAAAATGCCAAACATAATATTAGAACAATGTTAATTATAAACATGTATTTAATATTTACACTATACAAAATTTTAACACATCAAAGGAGCATTTCTTTTAACAAGAACTTGTAATTAATATAATAATTGGTTTCACCACAGTTTTCCTTATCAGAAGTTCGTTGTCATTTTCAACAAACGACTCTCTTTGTTCACTATTTAAATAGCAGGATGAATAAATATTTCTAAACAGAGAAAACTTTTCTGAAACAATACTCCGGACTCATATTAAGCATAAAAATAAACAGTTCGCGATTCAAGTGTGACACTCAGCGGCGAGACTCCATGAAGGCCTTAATTACGTTTGAATACCTTATCCATCAATTGATGTCACTGAAATAAACACAAAGCAAATGAAAGTGCGAAACAACAAATAGAAAGTGCGTATTTGCTGACATTTGAATGGCCGATTTCATTCATTTTTGTCCTCCTTCGTCTTTTGCAGAACGTATAAGATGAGATTTCCTCGTTGCGGTTCGTATTTATTCAATTGTGAATGTTGACAAACTGAAATAAGTGATAATTATTATCATTTTCAAAGCAGATAATAAGGTGACAACGGATTCCACTTCGGCTTATTTGAGACTTTCGCTGCTTAAGTTGGTTATGAATTCATGAATGGTGTGTTGATACATTTATTTTTGTAGTTATAGCATAATTATGTGTTACATTGTTAGCATAGTTAAGCTCTGCATTGTTATCAGAATTAAGCTATGTCAATGTTTGAATTTTAATACTAATTTTAATTATTAATACTAATTTTAATTTATTAATACTAATTTTTTTTAAAAACTGTTATTTATTGAAATTAAATTATACATAATAATTATGGAACATTCTTATAAATGTTAAAGTGTTTAAATATACTCATGCATAATAATAAAGATTCATTGAAGATAAAATAAAATTTTTGAAATCTATTTCTGTTTTGAAACTTTTATTTCAAATTTTATAACTGCTTATTTATTTTTGTAAAATTCGTTTAAATATTTAGCTTTTTAAGAAATATTTTTTTTAAATTTCAATATTCATGATTTTTATATAAAAACTACATTCATAATGTAATATTGTATATTTATAATAAGTCTGTCGAGGTAGAGATTTTCAGTATAGAAATATTTAGAGAAAATACATCTAAACTTCCGCATATAAATAACCACAAATTTGCTGGAAGTATTTAACGTGCAGTTACACAATTATTTATACCGTTTAATTAGTAATGATTATAATATATATAAGAAAAATTATTTCTACTGGTTTTATTTTAAAGTTGTGAATATCATTTACGTATTGCTTAAAATATATCCCAGTTTAATTGCCTGAGACATGTCAGTGCACTATAATTTCTTTGATGCAATTTTATCGATGCAATGTTTTGATTAAGAAACTACACATAATGAAATATCAATGCATATAAATAATAATACCTTTAGAATATTATTTTATTTGATGGAATTTATCAACGCAATATGATGATTAAGAAAATAGAAATGAAGTATCAATACATACTTATAATAATACCTTTAGAATATTATAGAACATTTCACTTTATTTAAATATTTAAAATTTAGAACTTTAATGTTTATTACGATTGCACAATATATATATGAATGCAAAAAGAATATTTTAAATGAATGTTTTCATTTATTAAAAAGACATCTATGTTTAGATTAAAAAATAATATTTTTTAAGTTCACTTTCAGATTATTTACAGATTATTAATATTTTCGAAATATTTTAAATAAAAATCAAAATATGAAATGTTAACACCTCAAACCATATAATAAGTTTTAATAAAATTATTATAACACCAAATAAAAAAAAAAAAAAAAATATATTATTTTTTTAGAGGATGAATAAAAATAATTTATCATATAATAAGCTTGATTTAGAAATAATAATCAGTATTTTTTTATTTATGTATTTTCCCTTCTTTTTTTAATTTTTGTCATTTATTCTTATATAAAATACCTCATTAGCACATTTATATAAAATATTTTTTATCAGATTCACTATCAAAATATAGTTTTTTTAAAGCTTTCATTTTAGGAAACGTACTTTTTTATTGATTTTGATTCTGAAAAGGATTTATTTTAGGAAATATTACAGTCAAATAAAAAATATCAGCAGAATTTTCATTTTCATCCTTTTTTTTTTTTTTTTTTTGACGAGTTTTTTGTTTCTTTTAAGAAAAGTGAGATATGAAATTGTCTGAAATGCAGGCTGATAAAATTGAATTGAGTAATGCATATTATAAATATAGTGAAATAAACCCGTAAGAATATTTTGGAAAAAAAAGTTATGCTTTTGCAAAAAAATATTCATTGAGTGAAATATTTTCATATTACAAGAAATATGAATTTATCTCATGATTTTCAAAATGGAAAAAAAAATTATCTAAATAGTAATTACATACTGTGTTTTTAAAGTTATTGCATAGTTTATACAACTGGAAATTTAATTTTTCAATTATTATTCAATATAAAATTATGAGCAATAACCAATTTTTATGAAACCTGCCCGTGTGGGTCCTGATTAGAATAGCCACTCTGCATGTCGAAAAAGGTGATTAAAATGGGTACCCAGTACCCGGAAATATAACCGGGTGGGTAAAAAACAGATTTTTCTCTTTGGATGCCCCATATCTTTGTGCCGCAAGCTCAAGAAGCTGTATTTTTTACCCTTTATCTTGACTCGTCAGTCTAAATACACACGGATTCATGGACTTGGTGTTTGGTTATTTGGCTATGCTATCTTGGGCTTGGTTGTTTCGTATATCTCTTTATTCCAAGTGGGATAAGAAACACCAGCAGAAAACTGTTAAATTTAACACGCTGACTACATTTTTTAAAAGTTTTCTTGTACGTCGGTGGACTATATCTTCCACAAACAACCCACCGAAAAGTAAAAAATGGATGAATTATCTTTCAAAAGTAACTACGCCTCATTGGCATGCGGTTTGAGAGAAAAATCGGAGAATCATCCAAGATGTGAGACACTTATTCACAATTGAAGTTAAACCTTCTTTTCTGAAAGCAATGACTGCAATAACTGTGCCAGCAGATTTTAACCTGAGTCTCCTGCACACTATCTGGATATGTTACCATTGGGCCACGAGCCAGGTTTTGCTAACTTTTATAATAAATTAATTCTATTCGTGCTTCAATTGGTGTTTAATTTTGAAAGAGATTCTTCAATGCTGTCTTGAGAGAGGCTTCAATGACACGAAGAAGACAAGAGATGCTGCAATGAAAGAAAAGAAATTAGAGAAGAGATGCTTCAATGGAAGAAAGAGTAGAGGTGCTACAATAAAAGAAAATAAATAAAAGAAGAGATTCTGCAATGAAGAAAACTAAATGAAAAAAGACAGGATTCAATGAAAGAAAAGAAGTGAAAGAGGAAAGGATTCAATGAAGGTAAATAAGTGAGAGAAGATATGCTGCAAAGAAAGAAATAAATGAGAAAAGAGAAACTTCAATGAAAAAAATATGAAACATAAAAAAGAGGCATGAATGAAGCAAAATAAATGAAAAATTAAATGAAAAAATGAAAAAAAGTTGCTACATACAATAATGACAGAAAATAAATGGGAGAAGACAGAATTCAATAGAAGAAAAGGAAGAATAGAGATACTACAATGAAAGAAAATAAATAAGATAAGAGATACTACAATTTAAGAAAACAAATGAGAGTAGTGCAACATAAAAAAAAAAACTGCTTAAAGGGAAGAAACGAAATCCTAGAAGAGATACTACAATGACCTCATATTTGAAAATTTCAAATATTATAATAGTTTCCCATTTTAAACACCAAATTATTGTTACCCAATTCACAAATTCTGTTTTAATGAAACCAAACAAGCACATAATTTGTCGCCATTATTTCACCAGTTTGTTTAGTTTTCTTAATCAGTTAACTAAGGACGTCCATGGCACTGACAAGACTCGAACCTGAAGCCTGTGACACTGAGCGCCAGAAAGCCTATTCTGACAGGGTACGGTTGTCATCCTTATATTCAACGCTCTACAGACGGGGACATACGATTTAAATATGATTCCGAACCACTACAAAGATCTATGGCACTGTCCGAATCGAACTCGAAAACCTGTGACACCAAGAGTCAGAGGGTTAGTCATTCGGCTGTCAGGCACCATAATTATTTTGCATGTGCATATTTAAGCAATTTAACTTTTACATATATGTTCCATAATTATTAAACATAAATTAATTTTAATAAATAAAAGTTTTTAATTAATTTATTACATAATAAATTAAAAATGTAAAATTCAAACAATGGCAAAGTTTAATTATGTTAAAAATGCAGAGCTTAACTACGTTAACAATGTAAAATATAATTACGATATAACTACGAAAATAAATACATCAACACACTATTCACGAATTCCTAACCAACTTAAGCAGAGAAAGTCTCAAATGAGCCAAGGTAGAATCGGTTGTCACCTTATTATCTGCTTTGAAAATGATAACAATTATCACTTATTTCAGTTTGTCAACATTCACAATTGAATAAATACGAACAGCAACGAGGAAATGTCATCTTATACGTTCTGCAAAAGACGAAGGAAGACAAAACGGAATGAAATCGGCCATTCAAATGTCAGCAAACACACACTTTCTATTTGCTGTTTCCCACTTTCATTTTCTTTGTGTTTATTTTAGTGACATCAATTGATGGATAAGGTATTCAAACGTAATTAGGGCCTTCATGGAGTCTCGCCGCTGAGTGTCACACTTGAATCGCGAACTGTTTATTTTTACAGTTAATGTGAGTCCGAAGTATTGTTTCAGAAAAGTTTTCTCTGTTTAGAAATATTTAATCATCCTGCTATTTAAATACTGAACAAAGAGAGTCGTTTGTTGAAAATGACAACGAACTCCTGATAAGGAAAATTGTGCCGAAAGCAATTATTAGATTAATTACAATTTCTTGTTGTGAGAAATGCTCCTTTCATGTATTCAATTTTAATGTAGTACAAATATTAAATAGTGTTCTGTAATTAATGTTATTCTGACATTATGTCTGTTTCTAGTTTATTCTTCATTTAATACATAAGTTATTATTATTTTTTGATGATATTCAAGGGACGAATATAAAATTTAAAAATTAGAAATTAAAAAAATGAATTAAAATCAATAACAAAATATAGTGTAAGGGGAGTAGTGTTACAGGTGTCCGTAGCATGCCTTAATCTATACGTGCCTCCTGAGTAGTGCTAAATGAATAACAATGTTCATCAGTGCAGCTCGATGGCTGGAAGATTGTTCTTCAAGTGATTCCCAGCCATTGCGGGTGCCTAGAAATTAAAAGGCCGACCTCTTGGACAAAACTGGTTGTAAGTTACCGCAGCTACAATTTTCTTTGTCCTTTCATCCATTTTGTTCCGATTCTTTTGTTTTTCCATGAGGTAAATAGGAAAACAGACAGGCCCTTCAAACAAACTCTTTTCAACTGATAGAACGTGAAATATACTTGTTTCATCACCCATCCCAATGGACTTGCCCCATGCAGTTTTTACAGCAAATTTCCGAATCTCGCAGGACATGATTTTCTTAATAAACACTTACACAGCATTGCTATAGCTACTACTGCGCTCGAGAAGTGAAGCCATGGACTTTTTACAACTGAGAGAAGGCACTGCACTCGATAACTTTTAATTATGACAATTTTACCAAGACTAAATTTTATTGGGTTGCTAGAGTTATTATGGGGGGTATTATTACAGTTTGATGTAGGAAAAACAATATCATCAACACCATTTCAAATCTTCATACAAATCTATATGAAAATATATATAAAAGCTATATATTTGATTGGATTACTGACTTCAACGTTTCAAGAGATGCCTGATGGCCAATTGGCCAACGCGTTGGCGTTTATTGGCTTCAAGTTCGAAGTTCAATTTTATATTTAAAAATTATTTTTATTTTCGAAATATTTTTAAAGGAAAATCGAAATATGAAATGTTAGCAATTCAAACCATATAATAAGTTTTAATAAAATTATTATATCCCCAACTAAAAAATTAAAAATATATTAGTTTTTTAGAGCATTAATAAAAATAATTTATCATATAATAAGCTTGATTTAGAAATAATAATTTGCATTTTTTTATTTATGTGTTTTCACTTCTTTCTTTTTTTAATTTTTGTCATTTATTTTTATATAAAATATCTCATTAGCACATTTATATAAAATATTTTTTATCAGATTCACTATCAAAAAATATATTTTTTTTTTAACTTTCAATTTTGAAAACGTACTTTTTATTGATTTTTATTCTGAAAAGGATTTATTTTAGGAAATATTACAGTGAAATAAAAAAAGAAATCAGTAGAAATTTCATTTTCATCCTTTTTTTTTTTTTTTTTTTTTTTTCATTTAAGATAAGTGAGATATGAAATTGTCTGAAATGCAGGCTGATAAAATTGAATTGAGTAATTCCTATTATAAATACAGTGAAATAAACCCGTGAGAATGTTTTGGAATAAAAGTCAGGCTTTTGCAAAAAAATATTCATTGAGTGAAGTAATTTATTTTGTTTCGAATAAACATGGAAAATAATTCTTTTACATCAGCAGAGTTACGAATTTTTTTGCATTCATAACAGAATGATAAAATGAAACATCATAATAAATTTGAATATTTGTTTTGTCATATTAGGAAAATAGTGCAAAAACTGAAAAAAATCTCGAAAAATATATTGCTAATATACAAAAAATATTTTTTTTTTGTTATTAAATTTAAATATTATAAATAATTTTAAAAATTTACGATTAAGTATAAGGTAATTATTTTCAGAAAGTTGAAATTTAATTATATTGCAAAGTAAAAATTGGGAATAAAAGATTTTAAAAATATTATGTTGATATTTCCTTTCTCTAGGTATTAAAAATTGTTTACTTGATAATATTATAAGAGTATTTATGAATGATTTACTTTTCGTAAACAATTACTTAACAAACATAATTGCAAAGAAATAATTAGCAAGTTTGTTACTCTAAAATACACATTTCAATATTCATTTTATTAAAAATGCCTCGTATTTAAAAATTTTTAAATATTGAGAAGGTTATTATAATTTCCCATTTTAATCACCAAATTATTTCAGGAGTATTCACAAATTCTGTTTTAATGGAACCAAACACACAATTCGCCAATTTTTCTAGTTTTACTTAATAGAGTACGTAATTAATGTATGACGTTTTTGCACTAAAATCAAATCTACTAATATAAGTAAATGTTTGTTAAATGGTAAATTAAACAAAATTTTTCCACTGTATTATTATTTCCCATTCTTATGAAGTTTTATAAGTAGTATAATGAATATAATACTAACTATTCTATTTTATAAGTAGTACAATATAATTCTAACTATAACAATATAATACTAACTATTCTATTTTTTAAGTAGTATAATATAATTCTAGCATGTATAGTAATCTCAGTAGTATTCAATTGTTCAGTATTAACTAAATTAAATTCATTTTTTCGTATCAGTAAATGAAAGTTCCATATATTTTATCTTTAATATAGTTATTATCGCGTATAGAAATTAAAAAACATGATGCAATAAAGACAAAAAAATTTCGAAAATCTCACTCACTGTAATATAGCCAGGTTTCTTAGACAAAAAGCTTTACATAGTTATTTAAAATTTTAGAAATGATGGTAATGATGTGATTGATTAGATTAGGCTAATATAATATGGTTTGATACTTTTGATACGATTAGGTATGGGCCTGAATGGTCGTGTGTCTAGCACTGTGGGCGCGGTGTCACAGGTTACGGTTTCGACTCCCGGAGGTGCCATGGATGTTTGTATTGGTTCGGAATCCACTTTAAAACCGTAGGTCCTGGTCTAATATGATAGCAGAGCGTTGTCTAGGGGATTAATTAGCCTTCAATCTTCGTGGTTTCACGCTAAAGTGAAGCTGCATAGTACCCTTAGCCATAGATATTGTCGCCTGCGACAGGAACTCTTGGATCTGGTCTAGATTTGCGTGCACCAGGGGGATTGGTAACAACAACATAATTAGATATAATTTTATAAACATGTAAAACACATATGGTGTTTTATTGTTAAATATATCAGAATCATTGATAGTGCTTTAATAGCATAAATTTTCGTGTACTAAAATATTACTCGAATGTTCATTATATTTTAAAAACTATTGTTAAACAAAGTTTACTTTTAAAATGCCGTTATATGAAAGTCAGCTCCCTGTTATAATGTTATATATATATATATATATGTATATTGTGAAAAGTATTTTCTTCCTTCTTTAAAACCGGCAAATATTTTATTAAAATTACCATATCATGCTATAGCGAGAAATTTTAAAAATAATATTACATTTTCTATGCTTCGTACCAAAATTTTCAATTCAAATCAGAGATCAAACTTATTTTTATATGTTTAATATGAAGTCATATAAAATATGTTCTGTCATATTTCATTTTTAAAGTAAATTCATTTCATTGTGATATTCGGAATATATATGAACATACACACCCAAATTTAGAATAAAAAAAAGAAAAAAATGCGCTGCGAATTTGTTTTTGCCCAAAATATGTAAACCATCTAAAATCTAATAAAACATTTTGATTTTAAAAATAACATTTCCATATTTATTTTGCGCAACGGCCACTTTTCGCTACCCTTTATGCAAGTTGGAATTACTGGGAAATATGAAACCTGTAACTATGTCTGTATATTTTATTTGAATATCACTATGAATTTTAGGTTTTCTTACGTCTTTCAGTAATACGGCATCGAATATATTAACTCGAGAAACGATATATATCTATTAAATTTAATTTACGAAAATTTGAAATTTTTGTTATGTAGATATTTGTTCATTGAAATAAAATAAACAGCGCCATGAAATATATGCATTTCCTTTTTCAATAAAAAAAGAATTGTTTATGTTGTAATGAAAGGAGATATTTGTAAAACAGTAAACATGCCCTTTATAAAGAAAAAAATATAGATTTCTTTCCGTGCAGTTTGTAGCAAATTTAAAATCTATATTTTGAATTTAGAATGAAAAAATAATATATTTCATTATTTCGCAAATATTTTTATTATACATTAGATTATTCGCAAATATTTTATTATACATTGATGTAGATTGGCAATCAATTGCACTATAAAACTAAAACCATGTACACCTAAGTTGTTTTTTATCTACATGGTTGTTATAATTATCATTTTTAAATTATAATTGCATTTAACATTGTTTAAACTAAATAACTATTTCTTAACATTTACAGTTTTAGCAAATTTTTATATGCATTTTATATATCACTGTCTATCTGTATTCATTCATTGATCTTATAATTTCATCATTTCTCTTAGACAAAAAAACTTTACGTATGCATTTAAAAGTTTTAGAAATGATAGTAATGGTGTATTTGATTAAATTATGTATTTATGATGCGATTTGAAACTTTTGATGCGGTTAATTATAATTTTATAAACATTTAAACACAATATATAATACTTTGCTGTTACTTATTCATTGATAGTGCTTTAATAGCATAATTTGTAGTGTCTCGCAAAAATTATTTTTAAAATACTGTTATATAAAAGTCAGCTGCCTATTATATTGTTACATATATATTCTAAAAATTATTTTCTTTTTTATTTAAAACTGGAAAATATTTTATTAAAATTATCATATCATACTGCAGAGAGACATTTTAGAAATGGTATTACATTTTCTATGCTTCGTACCGAAATTTTCAATTCAAATGAAAGAACAAACTTCTTTTTTATGGTTTTAATATAAAGTCATGTAAAATATGTTCAGTCATATTTCATTTTCAAAATAAATTCATTTCATTGTGATATTCGGGATATATGTGCATATAACCGTCTTTACAGTAAAAAAAGAAAAAAAAAATTCGTTCCGAATTTGTTTTAGCGCAAAATATGTAAACCATCTAAAATCTAATAAAACATTTTGATTTTCAAAATAACATTTTCATATTTATTTTACGCAACGGTCACTTTTCGGTACGCTTTATGCAACTTGGAATTACTTGGAAAGAGGAAACCTGCAACTATGTCTGTATATTTTATTTGAATATCGGTATGAATTTTAGATTTTCTTACGTCTTTCCATAATACGGCATCGAATATATTAACTTTAGATACGTTATATTTCAATTAAATTTAATTTTAGCAAATTTGAAATTGTTGTTATCTACATATTTGTTCATTGAAATAAAATTAACTATGACATGAAATATATGTATTTCTTTCAATAAAAACAGCAATTGCTCAATAAGATAAGCTGCAAATACTGCAATAAGAGAAGATGTGTGCAAAAATGTAAACAGGCCTTTTATAAACAATAAATAATGTATTGATTTCTTTTCATGTAGTTTGTAGCAAGTGCAAAATTTGCATTTTGAATTTAAAATAAAAAAAATAAATACTATAATATGTTTTATTATTACCCAAATATTTTTGTTATTTATTACATTGATGTAGGAGAGATATAATATGCACTAGAAAAATGAAAACTTTCTTCACATATTTTTTTAAATACATGGTTTATGTGATTATTCTTTTTAAATTATAATTACATTTAACATGGTTGATACTAAAGAAGTATTTCTTAATATTTACAGTTTTAGCAAATTTTTATATGCATTTTATATATCACTGCCTACATGCATTCATTCATTGATCTTATCATTTCATCATTTTTGTTAGACAAAAAGCTTTATCTAACCAGTTAAAAGATTTAGAAATGATGGTAATGATGTGTTTGATTAAATTAGGTATTTATGATGCGATTTGAAACTCTTGATGAGAAAAATATAATTTTATAAGCATTTAAACACAAAATACCGTTCTTCATCGTTTCTTACCTCAGGTTCATTGTTAGTGAATACCATAATTTTTCGTTTACTAAAATATTACGTTTAATGTTGATAATTTTTTTGAAATATTGTTAGACAAAATTTACTTTTAAAATCGTGTTATATAAAACTCAGCTGCCTATTGTTTAAAAAAAAGGAGGTCAAAGTCAGCTATCGTATCATGCTGTAGCGGGACATTTTAGAAATAGTATTACATTTTCTATGCTTCGTACTAAAATTTGCAATTCAAATGTAAGATCAAGGTTTTTCTTATATGTTTAATATGAAGTCATATAAAATATGTTCTGTCATATTTCATTTTCAAAGTAAATTCATTTCATTGTGATATTCGAAATATATATTTACATACACCCGAACTTTCAATAAAAAAAAGAACAAAATGCGTTGCGAATTTGTTTTTGCAAAAAATATGTAAACCATCTAAAATCTAATAAAACATTTTGATTTTAAAAATAACATTTCCATATTTATTTTGCGCAACGGCCACTTTTCCTTATGCTTTATACAACTCGGAATTACTTGGGAAGATGAAACCTGCAACTATGTCTGTATATTTTATTCGAATAGCGGTATGAATTTTAGTTTTTCTTACGTCTTTCCGTAATACGGCATCGAATATATTAACTGGAGAAATGTTATATTTCTATTAAATTTAATTTGCAGAAATTTGAAATTGTTGATATCTACATATTTGTTCATTGAAATGAAATAAACTGTGCCATGAAATATATGTATTTCCTTCAATAAAAAAAAGCAATTTTTTATGTTGTAATAAGAGGAGATATGTGCAAAAATGTAAACATTCTCTTTACAAACAATAAATTTTGTATAGATTTCTTTTCTTGTAGTTTGTAACAAGTGAAAAATTTATATTTTGAATTTAAAATGAAAAAAAAAAAGTAAATAAGATAATACATTTTATTAGTACGCAAATGTTTTTATTATATATTAGACTGATGTAGATTGGTTATCAAATGTACTATAAAAATTAAAGCTGTATTCACATGGCATTTATCCTTAAATACATATATTTATACTTTCTAAATTATAATTTCAGTTAACATTGTTGAAACTGAATAAGTATTTCTTAAAATTTACAATTAGCAAATTTTTATATGTTATGTTAATACATATACTAGTACCTTTAGGATAAAGTTCCATTCCTAGATAATATCACTATTTAAGTTTCTACTAATATCTTCGTGAAAATTTTTAATGAGAACTCGACTTCCTAATATATATTTCAATGATTCTATAGCTGGTTCATGTACTTTATTATATTTATGTAAATGTCTCT
This sequence comes from Caerostris darwini, assembly GCA_021605075.1. NCBI lineage: Eukaryota > Metazoa > Arthropoda > Arachnida > Araneae > Araneidae > Caerostris > Caerostris darwini. Next base: position 45,319 of record BPLQ01002288.1, read on the forward strand.
AAAAGTTAAAAGGTATTATTATACTAAAGAGGAATAATGACATTTAATGAACTGTTTCGCAAATATGCTGAATGGGTTTTCTATGTAGTGGAAATCGAATTTTTATGAAATAAAGTAAGTTATGTTGTATTAGATCATATCGTAATTATTATACATTTATAATTACATTTAGCAGTGTTGAAACTAAATAAGTATTTCTTAACATTTACAATTTCATAAATGCCGACACATATAAATTGAGCATGAATTTCATTTCTACTTAATATCACTATTTAAGTTTCTAATTAAACCTTCGTGAAATTTTTTAATGATAACTCAACTATTTAATAAAAGTTTCAATGAATTATATGACTGCTTCATTTTTATATAATAACATTTTAATATACCTAATTATATTTACCGATTCTAATTTACCTCAAAATCTCTCACTTTTAGTTTTTCACAGTAAACCTCCAATTATTTAAGTATATCTCTTTTTATGTGCAACAGAATGCCAGATTCTTAATTATGATCTTATTAGAATTAATCTGGTTATTATAATAGCACAAACAAAGCTTTTAATAAAATAAAATAATATAATTAACGGTTAACAAAGATTTTCATTAAACATTTACTTAAAAAGTAAAAAAAAAAATGTATTTATCAAGGAATAAAATAGATTTATGCATTAATTTTTATTTAAACCAAGGAATCATATGTAATAAAATTAATATCGAATTATAAACTAAGAAAATGAGAAATGTTGATTTATAATGCTTTTTCAACAAATTTCTCTCATCTTAAATAAATATAGGATCATACTTCGAAATAAAAATACTCTCTAGTGGATTTTTATGTAGCCAAATATTTTATAAGTAATTTTTATTTAATAAGTAAGTATTATTGTATTTATTCTATCCAATTTAACTTATGCTTGCTTATGCTATCCAGTTTAACTTATGCTTGCTTATGCTATCCAGTTAAACTTATGGTTATTTACATTACCTTTCAGATTTATGTTATTTACATCTCTCGTTAATTATTTCAAAAAATAACATAATTGATATATTTCTATTAAAACGTATTTAACATATATGAACATCAGTACTAATTTACTTTAGAATTTCTCACTTTTAGTTTTTTACAGTAAAACTTCATTTAAGCATATCTATTTTTATGTGCAGCAGAATGCCAGAATCTTAATTATGATTTCATTAGAAATAACCTGGTTATTTTAATAGCATAAACAAAGCTGTTTAATAAAATAGAATAAATTAATTAATGGTTAATAAAAATTTTCATTAAACAATTACTTAAAACCTAAAAAAAATTAGTTATCACATAATAGTAATAATAAACACATTATTATTTTTTTATTAAAACCAAGAGAACATATTTTAGAAATTAATGTCGAATTAGAAACTAAGATATCAAGAAAAATGAAAAATACCGATTTATAATGCTTTTTTAATGAATTCCTCACATCTTCAGTAAATATACAATAATTTTTGGAAATAAAAACTCTGTAGTGGATTTTATGTAGCCGAAACCTTTACAAAATTGCATTTCTTATATTTTGCTAAATTTATTTTTGTGGATGTTATTTACATTACCTTTCAGATTTATGCTACTTACATCTCTCGTGGATTGTTTAAAAAAATAACGTAATTGATATATTTCTATTAAAACTTATTTACCATATATGAACATCTGTTCTAATTTACTTTAAAATCTCTCATTTTTAATTTTTCACAGTAAAGTTTCCACTTATTTAAGTATATCTTTTTTTATGTGCAACAGAATGCCAGAATCTTAATTATGATCTTATTAGAATTAATCTGGTTATTATAATAGCATAAACGAAGCTGTATAATAAAATAAAATAACTTAATTAATAGATAATAAAAATTTTCATTAAACATTTACTTACTTAAAACCTAAAAAAAATTACTTATCCTAATTTAAAAACTTAAATAAAAGTATGCATTATTAATTTTTTTATTAAAACCAAGAGATCATATTTAAGAAATTAATATTGAAATATAAACTAAGAAACTGAAAAAATGGCGATTTATAATGCTTTTTTAATGAATTTCTCACATCTTAAGTAAATATGTGATCATTCTTGCAAATGAAAAACTCTCTAGTGAATTTTTGTGTAGCTAAAACTTTTATAAGATTGTATTTATTTTATCCTGTTACGCTTATGCTTTCTTATGTTATTTACATTGCCTTTCATATTTATGTTAATTACATCTCTCTTGAATTGTTTAAAAAATAACTTAATTGATATATTTCTATTGGAACTTATTTAACATATGTGAACATCAATTCTACTTTACTTTAGAATCTCTCACTTTTAGTTTTTCACAGTAAAACTTCCAATTATTTAATTATATCTCTTTTTATATGAAAACAAAATGCTAAAATCTTATTTATGATCTTATTAGAATAACAAAGCTGTATAATAAAATAAAATAACTTAATTAATGTTTAATAAAATTTTCATTAAACATGTTCTTAAAACCTAAAAAAAATTACTTAGCACGGAATATTAATAAAATTATTTATTATTAATTTTTTTTATTAAAACCAAGGCATCATATTTAATAAAATTAATATCGAATTCTAAACAAAGATATGAAGAAAAATGAAAAATGCCGATTTATAATGCTTTTTTTCTAAAATTTATCGCATTTTAAGTAAATATACGATCATTTTTGGAAATAAAAAACTCTCTAGTGGATTTTTTGTAGCCAAAACTTTTACAAAATTGCATTTATTTTATCCTGTAAAATTTATGTTTGTTTAAGTTATTTACATTGCCTTTCAGATTTATGTTACTTACATCTCTCGTGAATTGTTTAAAAAAATATAAAAATTGATACATTTGTATTAAAACTTATATAAAATGTATGGACATCTATTCTAATTTATGAATCTCTCACTTTTCACAATAAAACTTTCAATTATTTCAGAATATATCTTTTTATGTGCAACAGAGTGCTGCAATCTTAATTAAGATCTTATTAAAAGTAACCTGGTTATTATAATAGCATAAACACAGCTGTTTAATAAAATAAAATTACTTAATTAATGGTTAATAAAAATTTTCATTAAACATTTACTTACTTAAAACCTAAAAAAAATTACTTATCAAGGAATAAAATAAAATTATGCACTATTAATTTTTTAATTTCAATCATGAAATCATATCTAAAAAATTAATATCAAATTAGAAAATAAGATATAAAGAAAAATGAAAAATATCCATTTATATTTCTTTTTTTCAATAAATTTCTAACAACTTAAATATATATAGGATCATTTTTGGAAATAAGAACTCTCTAGTGAATTTGTGCGTAGCCAACACATTTATAAGATTGTATTTATTTTATCTTGTTAAATTTATGCTTGTTTGTGTTATTTACATTACCATTCAGATTTATATTATTTACATCACTCGTGAATTGTTAAAAAAAGTAACATAATTGATATATTTCTATTAAAACTTATTTAACTTATATGAACATATTAAAACTTGTTTAACTTTTTTAGTGAATTTCTTACATCTTCAGTAAATATATGATCATTTATATAAATAGAAAACTCTCTAGTGGATTTTTATGTAGCCGAAACCTTTACAAAATTGCATTTTTTATATCATGTTAAATTTATGTTTGCTTATATTATTTGTATTACTTTTAAGATTTATGTTATTTACATCTCCCGTCGATTTTTAAAAAAATATAGTAATTGATATATTTTTATTAAAACTTATGAGCATCTATTCTAATTTACTTTAGAAATCTCTCACTTTTAGTTTTCCACAGTAAAACTTCCAATTATGTAAGTATGCCTCTTTTTATGTGGAACGGAATGCTAGAATCTTAATTATGATCTTATTAGAATTAACCTGGTTATTATAATTGCATAAACAAAGCTGCATAATAAAATAAAATAACTTAATTAATTAATTGTTAATAAAAATTTTCATTAAAAATGTACTTATTTAAAACCTAAAAAAAATTACGTATCCTAACCTAAATAACCTAAATAAAATTAATGTAAATAAAACCTAAATAAAATTATGCATTATTAATTTTTTTATTAAAATCAATATATATTATATTAAAAAAAATAATATCGAATTATAAACTAATAATATGTAAAATGATATCAAAGAAAATGCAAAATGTTGACTTGTACAGCTTTTTTAACAAATTTCTCACATCTTAAGTAGATATATGAACATTCTTGCAAATAAAAAAGTCTCGAGTGGAATTTTATGCTGCCAAAACTTTTACAAAATTACATTTATTATATTCCTGTTAAATTCATGTTTGTTTATATTATTTATTATTGAATTACTCGTGAATTGTTTAAAAAAAGAACGTAATTGATATATTTCTATTAAAACCTATTTAACATATAGGAACACCTATTCCAATTTACTTTAGAATATTTCACTTTTATTTTTTCACCGTAAAATTACCAATTATTTAAGTATGCCTCTTTTTATGTGAAACATATTGCCAGAATCTTAATTATAATCTTATTTGAATTAAACTGATGTACACAAAGCTGTATAATAAAATAAAATAACTTAATTAACGGTTAATAAAAATTTTCATTAAACATTTACTTAAAACCTAAAAAAAATTACTTATCACGGAATAATAATAAAACTATGCATTATAATTTTTTTTATGAAGACCAAGAGATCATATTTAAAAAAATTAATATGAAATTATAAACTAAGATATTACGAAAAATGAAAAATATCGATTAATGTTTTTTAACAAATTTATCACATCTTAAGTAAATATATGAACATACTTGCAAATAAAAAGTCTCTAGTGGATTTTAGTGTAGCCAAATTTTTTATAAGATTGTATTTATTCTATCCAGTTTAATTTATGCTTGTTTATGTTATTTACGTTACCTTTAAGATTTATGTTATTTACATCTCTTGTGAATTGTTGAAAAAAAAAATAACGTAATTGATATACTTCTATTAACATTTATTTGACATATACGAACATATCTTTTAATTTACTTTAGAATATCTCACTTACAGTTTTTCACAGAAAATTAATGTGCAACAGAATTCCACAATCTTAATTATCATCGTATTAGAATTAAACTGGCAATTAAAATAGCATAAACAAAGCTGTATAATAAAATAAAATAACTTAATTAATGATTAATAAAAAATTTCACTAAACATTTACTTACTTAAAACTTAAAAAAAATTACTTATCAAGGAATAATAATAAATATATGCATTATTAATTTTTTATGCAAAACCAAGGGATCATATTTAAAAAAATAATATCGAATTATAAACAAAGATATCAATAAAAATGAAAAATGCCTATTTATAATGCTTTTTTCAATAAATTTCTCATATCTTAAGCAAATATATGAACATTCTTGCAAATAAAAAACTCTCTAGTGGATTTGTGTGTAGCTAAAAATTTTATAAGATTGTGTTTATTCTATCCAGTTTAATTTATGCTTGTTTAAGTTATTTACATTACCTTTAAGATTTATGTTATTTACATCTCTCGTGAATTGTTTAAAAAAAATATCATAATTGATATATTTCTATTAAAACCTATTTAACATATATGAATACCCATCCTAATTTACTTTAGAATCTCTCACCTTCAGTTTTTAAGTATATCTCTTTTTATGTGCTACATAATAACAGAATCTTAATTATGATATTATTAAACTTAACACCTGGTTATTATAATAGCATAAACAAAGCTGTTTAATAAAATAAAATAACTTAGTTAACGGTTAATAAAAATTTTCATTAAACATTTACTTACTTAAAACCTAAAAAAATTACTTATCAAGGAATAAAATAAAATTATGCATTATTAATTTTTTTATTACAATCATGAAATCATATCTAAAAAATTAATATCGAATTAGAAACTAAGATTTCAAGAAAAATGAAAAATACCCATTTATATTGTTTTTTTCAATAAATTTCTAACAACTTAAATAAATATAGGATCATTTTTGGAAATAAAAACTCTCTAGTGAATTTGTACGTAGCCAACACCTTTATAAGATTGTATTTATTTTATCTTGTTAAATTTATGCTTGTTTGTGTTATTTACATTACCATTCAGATTTATGTTATTTATATCTCACGTGAATTGTTTAAAAAATAGCGTAATTGTTAAATTTCTATTAACACTTATGAGCATCTATTCTAATTTACTTTAGAATCTCTCACTATTCTGCTTTTCACAGTAAAGCTTCCAATTATTTAAGTATGTATATTTTTATGTACATCAGAAGGCCAGAATCTTAATTATGATATTATAATTATCCTGGTTATTATAATAGCATAAACAAAGCTGTATAGCCAAATAAAATAATTTAATTAATGGTAAATAAAAAATGTCATTAAACATTTACTTACTTAAAACCTACAAAAAATTATTTATCAAGGAATAATATAAGATTATGCATTATTTTTTTTTATTAAAACCAATAGATATCATATTTCAAAACATAATATCGAATTATAAACTAAAAAATGAAAAATCATATCAAAGAAAATGAAAAATATATATTTGTAATGCTTTTTTCACAAATTTCTCACATCTTCAATAAAGATATGATCATTTATTTAAATAAAAAACTTTCTAGTGGATTTTCATATAGCCAAAACCTTTACAAAATTGCATTTATTATATTTTGTTAAATTTATGTTTGTTGATGTTATTTGCATCTCTTGGGAATTGTTCCTTTGAGTAGTTAAAAAAATAGCGTAATTGTTATATTTCTGTTGAAACTTATTTACTATATGAACATCTATTCTAATTTACTTTAGAATCTCTCACTTTCAGTTTTTCACAGTAAAACTTCCAACTATTTAAGTATGTCTCTTGTTATGTGTAACGGAATAACATAATCTTAATTATGATCTTATTAGAATTAACCTGGTTATTATAAAAGCATAAACAAAGCTGTTTAATAAAATAAACAAACTTAATTACTGGTAAATAAAAATTTCCATTAAACATTTACTTACTTGAAACATAAAAAAATAACTTAACCTAAGCGAAATAACCTAAATAAAAGTATGCATTATGAATTTTTTCATTAAAAAAAAGATCATATTTAAAAAAATTAATATCGAATTATAAACTAAGAAAATGAGAAATGTCGATTTATAATGCTTTTTTAATTAATTTCTCAAATCTTAAGTAAATATATGATCATACTTCGAAATAAAAAACTCTCTAGTGGATTTTTATGTAGCTAAAAGTTTTACAAATTGCATTTCTTATATTCTTTATTGTTAAGTTTCTGTTATTTACTGCATTACTTTTCAGATTTATGTTATTTACATCTCTCGTGAATTGTTCCTTTGAGTAGTAAAAAAATATTAAAGTAATTGATATATTTCTATGAAAACATATCTAACATACATGAACATCTATTCTAATTTACTTCAGAATCTCACACTTTACGTTTTTCACAGTATACCTTCCAATTATTTAAGCATATATCTTTTTATGTGGAACAGAATGCCAGAACCTTAATTATGATACGTCTGATAATTACTAAGACTATATTTTTTTACGTGGCAAGCAATACGGCTTAGACCTTGGGTAAAACACTTTTCCCAAGGGCCCTTCTTCTTTTCTGAACACACATGCTCCTTGACTTAAAGTAAATGAACAGCCCACCCCTTTGCTGAGCTAAATCTACCCTTCTTTTTTTCTTTTTATTGCTACCGAAAAGAAGAGTTTTTCCGATTTCTTCTTCCCCGTCTCTAATATTAATCCCTTCATGCAATTACCGGGCCTTCTCGGGAGTGTGTTGTTTATGGTAGAAAATGTGAGGATATACATTTCGCAAATGAAATTTTCTGTGCGTCCGTTGTAATGCGATTATCATAACTAATGTGGGAGTGTGCCTTCTTTTCTGCGAAACTGTTGCTGGTATAGATATATATAGATATTTTTTTTTCTTCTTTATGTTTTGCAAATCTGTTGTAATATCCAAAACCAGGATTCGCTGTTTTGTGCTTAGGGTGCAAGGTAGAAAAATCTCGAAACATCCCAACTCCAGTTTTGTTGGGTTATTTACATTGTCTTGGAAGGTTTTTTTTTTGTATTCCTGTAAGAAAAAAAAAAAAATGTTCAAAACTGATACACCCAATTCTGATTTTACACGATTTTGATTTATCACGAATTAGTAAAACAATTAATCATCTTTTTACACGACTTTTTTTATTTTAAATTTCAATTTGAGCGGAACTTCACAAATATTTTAATCTCAGACTGCTTAGTCTACATTTTGAGTTTGGTGTTCAAAGTGAAAATTACCTTTTTGATCTTTTACCTTTTGATGAAAATTACCTTTTTGATAAGCCTTTCTTTTATTAATTATAACTGAAATATTTTTCGGTTTTCCATAATAATGCCACTGGTATCTATCTATCTATCTATATATATATATATTAATTTATTTATTTATTTCGGCTGGTATACATATATTTTTTTTTCATGATTCGGAAATCTGTTGTAATATCCAAAAGCAGCATTCGCTGTTTTGTGCTCAGGGTGCAAGGTAGAAAGGTCTCGAAACATCCCAACTCTAATTTCGTTTCTTTGTGCTTGTTTTGGTTGGGTTATATTGTCTTTGATTTTTTTATTTTTCTGTAAAAAAAAAGGAAACTAAAATGTTCAAAACGGATTCATCTAATTCTCTTTTTACACGACTTATTTTGATTTTTTATTTCAATTTGTGGGAATTCCACAAATTGTATAACCTCAGTCTGCTTTGTCTACATTGTGAGTTTGGTGTCCAAAGTGATAATTACCTTTTTCATGTTTATAATCTTTGTTTTAGTAATTATAAGTGAAATATTTTTCGATTTTAATTACATACCGTCACTGGTATATGTATGTATGTATATATATATATATATATATATATATTTCTTCATGTTTTGAAAATCTGTTGTAATATCCCAACTCCAATTTCGTTTCTATTGTGCTTGTTTTGGTAGAGTTATATTGTCTTTTATTTTATTTTATTTTTTATTTTTCTGTAAAAAAAAGGGTAACTGGAATGTTAAAACAAATACAACCAAATTCTGTTTTTGCTCGATTTTGATTTCACAGGAATTAGAAAAAAAATTTAATTCTCTTTTTACAAGACTTATTTTGATTTAACACGATCGCCCCAATTTCTAATAGGAACATTTTGCTCTACTTTTATTTTTATATCTGTGAGTTTAGGAGACGTTTAATGTAATGTGGTTTCCATTTGTGGGAATTCCTTGAATTTTATAACCTCAGTCTGTATTGTGAGTTTGGTGTCCAAAGTGAAAGTACCTTTTTGATGTTTATAAGAATTTTTTATTAATTATAACTGAAATAGTTTTCGGTTTTTATTACATAACATCACTGGTATGTATGTATTTATGTCAGCTGGTATATATGTTTATATATATATATATTTTCTTCATATGTTTTGCAAATCTGTTGTAATATCCGAAATCAGTATTAGTTGTTTTATGTTTAGCGTGCAAAGTAGAAAGCTCGAAACATTATCGTTTCCATTATCCATTATCGTTTCCACTCCATTATCGTCCACTCCCTTATCGTTTCACTGTGCTTGCTTCGGTTAGGTTATTTACATTGCCTTTTTTCTCTAAAAGAAGAAACTAGAATGTTAAAAATGGATACACCCAATTCTGTTTTTACACGATTTTGGTGTAACATGAATTAGAAAAAAAAAATTAATCCCCTTTTTTCACGACTTATTTTGATTTAAAACGATCGACCGAAATTCTAAAAGGAAAATTTTGCTTCACTCTATTTTTATAACTGCGATTTTGAAGACGTTTAATGCCATATGATTTCCATTTGTAGAAATTAGGCAAATTTTATAACTTCAGGTTGCTTTGTCTGCATTGTGAGTTTGGTTTTCAAAATGAAAAGTACCTTTTGTTGTTTATAAGCATTTTTTTTATTAATTATAACTGAGATATTTTTCGTTATCCCTTACATAATGTCACATAATCCATTTAAGTTATGGCAAACGCGAAAAGGAAAGCGATCTTTTTTAGTTATTAAAATTCAAATTTTAGATCGTCTTGTCTATAGAAAGCATTTTGATCTACATGAAGCTACCTTTCAGAAGCTACATGAAGGATTTTCAAGAGAAATGACGGTTATATTAGAAAGTCGTTATGTTCTGGAACAAAGTTAAGTGCTAAAACATCATCATCATCGTCAGAAAAGCTCCGGTAATGTGGATAGATACATTTGCAATAATTACGAAATAAAATATTTAAGATCCTAACATGAAAACTCATTGCTTATTGCATCATTTTTGCTGATTTCTTAGAACTGGAACCAATATTCTATTTTTTTTTATAGATACAACATATTTTTTGACACGAATATTTTTACACGTATTCTATGGGAATTTATGTATCGTATAAAAATAGAATTAAGTGGAATTTGTATTGGAATCAGTGGCAAAGTTTATAAAATTTTAAATCAGTTGAAGAGAATATTTATATTACAAAGATGAAGAAAAGAAAAATTTATGAAAGTAATTAAATTGATTAATTTCCCTTCAGAAGAGGTTACCGCTGTTCAACAAAAAAAAATATAAATGTTACAAACAAAAAAGATATTAAGTAGTGTTGCAGCCCATAAAAATGATCAAATACTTCAAATTCAAAATCTTGACCCTTAAATAGAAATAATCGTATAATATAATATAATAATATATAATAAACCTAGACAATAAGGTTATTTCAATATAATAATTTCATATATTCATAACCTTCCTTATAATATAATATTTCATAAGCCTTCCAAATGCTTGTATTCATTAATTTATTTTTATTTATATTGCTTATTTTAATTCATTAAATTACATTTCAAAAAATGTTTTACAAAAATTTTAATATTTTTTTGTTATTAAACATATTTTTATTGAAAGCAAATATTTCAAAATTGTTTACGATTATTTTTGTTTTTTGGTTGTGATTTTATAAATTAATTTAAAATGAAACGTATGAAGTAATTAAGTTTAAAATTTAGTATAATATTATTTTACCGTTTAACTTTAATTTTCAGATTATTTAATTTAATTTTACTGTTTTAATTATGATTACCAAATAAGATTTATTATATAAAGTTACTTAATTCTACAGTTCAAAGAATAAGTGCATTTAAAGTACACAAAATTTTCACACTATAAATATTTTTATTTGATGAGTTATTTTCAAAGATCGTTACACCCATGAAAATTGGTCACATTTTCTAAACATTATACATTATTCATACAGAATTTCCATAATGTGAAAAGCTACAGAAAACTCTTTGACTTCACTGTCGATTCTTATGTCATTCATATGATGATTTATGTAATCTGTTTGGCTTCTATAATACTTTATATATGACACAAATACATTGTTAACATTAAATACTCAATTCACTAAGAATGAAGGCCTTATTTTGAGTTATTAGTAGAAACATGTATTTTAATAACACGATTTATATAATGTAATCTCTCTAAGAATTGCAAATTAAAATTTAACTTAAGGAGAATTGAATGAATTTTATTTGGGCCAATGTTAGTGAAAGTATAGTTCTGAAATATTCGCATTCATTTATGAAATAGTTTGCATAAATTGGCATTTATAAAATTCATCAGCATAGATTTATGTTTCTTGTAGGTGTTGTAAAATCATTGGATAGTTGAAAGTGTTATACTAAAGCTGTTCCTGAAAAATTGCGGATGTCCTTATAAATTCTAGTATCAAAACGAAAAATTTATGTAGTTATAGATATTTTCCTAAACTATACATATTTTTACGTAAAAAATTTCAATTTTACCCATAATTAGTTTTACACCTTTAGCAATAATATTTGATAATTTGATATTGTGAGAAAATTTTAGAATATCTTAAAACATTAAATCGTTTCTTTTAATGAGCTGTCAAGTTATAGAAAAATGTTTCATTAAAAAAAAAAAGGAAAACTAGCCTTTTTTAATTTATGATTTAGAGTCAGAATTCTTCACCAGCACCAACATGTGAAATTCATATAGCATTAATATTTACGGAGAAAAACTGTTAAATCGTATTCATATGTGAGCATAAAAGTACTGCTGAATTGTGTATAAAAGAACGACCTATTCCAATACGGAAGAAATTCAAGAAGTAAATTCTCTTTCATTTCTTGAATTGTGGTAGATGGACCTACAATTCTCCTTGTATCTATTTTGTATACCAAGTATTTTCAATTTAACACAAATTTGCTTTCCTAAAGAATTAGGTATTTTTACTTTATTTCGTGATTAAACTACAGCGCGCGTGAACACCATGGAGTAGTAACAAAATAGAGCGTGTACAGAAGGAACAAGGAATAAAGAACAGAAAAGTAATAAGGAATAGAATATAAATAAGGAACAGGAAGTTGGCACAAACTTCTCCGTATATAAAATTCAATTGAATTAGGGTAGTGAAAAAGGCTTGAAGTACCGAATAATAAAAATGACTCTTGTGCAGTATACGAAAAGTAAGTGATATTTTATTCGTTAACTTTATTTTAAAAGTATTGATATTTAAATTAAAATTACCATCGTCAATTTTAAGAATAACAGCAACATTTGTTTTGTTAAATTCAAAAATCCATTCATTCCCAATTTCTGTTGATGATATGTAAAAGTAGATCTTAAGATCCTTTTTATTATTTTCAACTTTTTTTATATTGATATATTTATATTTTTTAATCGTTTTTATAAAAAAATACGATTGAAAAGTGGTAATAAAACATGATTATATGTATTACACTGTTGATGGAAGCCTGAATGGCCGAGTGTCTAGCGCTCTGGCGCTCGGTGCCACAGGTTTCAGGTTCGTGTCCCGGCGGTGCCATGGATGTTTGTAGTGGTTCGGAATCCACTTTAAGCCGTAGGTCCCGGTCTCATATGACTGTAAGATTGTCATGGAGCAAAAGTCAGGCTTCTACTTACGGATGCTCCATCCCAACAGAAGCTGTTTCCTTCCCCTTCAACCATGAGTACGTATGGGTTCGTGGGCTTGGCATAGAATTGTCTGCCGAGTGGGATAAGAAACAACAACAACAAAACTGTTGATGGGATGATAAAGGGAACGCGAAGCCTACATAATAATTACACTGATCGTGAGCAAAAGATTGTTCTCTAAAGAAGCTCGACTGCGCATGGGGCTAAAGAAGTAAAAAAATGATTTGATTCTCGAGAAATTGATATTTTAAAAGTGTAAATTGATTTATTTTTGTAATATCTCTTTCATATTCATTTCACACTTTCACAAACGTTGAAAAAGACAAGCGTGTGAAATGAAGGAACACCCTGCTTATCACATGAGGAGGTGTTGATAGTTACTGCACCGCCGCAGAAATGGGGATTTTCCCAGAAGGCAGTTTTCGTATTAGAAAAAAAAAATGCTGTTGAAAAGGACTAATAAAACATGATTTTGTGTATTATACTGATAAATCAAGTAATATTTAAGCCATGCTTTATATAATATTTTGATACGCTCCAAAGTGTGATAAGCACTAAAAGTAAAATTATTTCCAGAATGACATGTTCGCCATATTACGCGCTGGCGCGTGATGCTAAAAAATGAAAGAAAATCATGAAAATGAGTAGCAAAATGCATTATATTTGTATGATAATTTATCATTATCAAATATTTAATACAAATGAGTATATGGTCACAATGATATTATTACTGCAAACCTTAGGGAAGAATGAATTCTTCATCTCTGTCATAACAAACATCATTCGGGTACTCGTTCCAAATCTCAGCCGATAATTTCCACGGTTTTATTCATAGAATGCATTTTTCTTATTCTGATGCCCTTCAAATCTATCGTCACTACAACACATATTACAAGACTTATTTAAAAATAATAAAGATATAAATTAGAAACCACCTGCATCTACAACTAGCTTCTAACCTTCACTTCACGTCAATACCAGCAGACACACCCAACACGTAGTGTCAATTGAAGCGGAGAATAAATGTTGAGGCGCAACACTTCCTGTGCGAACGCGTGACTGTCAACTAAAACATCACTCCATACATTGGCTGCTGAGCGTTGACGCCACATCATGCGTTGGCGTGAAATCGGCAGCAAAAGTATAGAAATTAAGAATGGCATTTGCTTTATTTCGTTAAATATCGACCTTATACTTTTAACGAAATATCCACCGCACCTAAAATGGATCAACGCTTATAAAATCATAGTGTAGCGATATTAAATTGTAGATAAATAATAGAATACAAGTAAATCTCTGGCGCTCGGTACCACAGGTTTCGGGTTCGAGTCCCGGCGGTACTATGTATGTTTGTAGTGACCCGGAATCCCCTTTAATCCGTAGGTCCCGGTCTCCTATGACTGTAAGAGCGTCACGGAGCAAAAGTCAGACTTCTACCTACGGGTGCTCCATCACAACAGAAGCTCCCCTTTCCCTTCATCCATGAGTAGATCGCTCATGGGATGTCCGTCCTGCACTGCAGGACATTGAGGATTAGTCACAACAATACCATGAACCAAACCTCGCTTATCTCCTCTCAATAAGATTACGATGGGTTCGTCTGCGCAAGAGAAAAGGCATGCAACCGCAGATTGAGTTGTCCTGATTGAGATTAAAGAGATCAAGAAAAATGAGACAAAATTTTGAATGAAATGAGCCATAAAATTCCATGCAAACCAGCTACTAGGATAAGCGTTGAATGTGTGCGCAGCAATAAACTCATTATTTGAATGACAACTGTGGTTTGTTGCACGTTGAGACGCATCCAGACAAATGTACGAGGACAGCTGAATCTTTCACCCCAGCTAATTGTAAACCAATTTGGCTCAGTGTGAACAGAAACGTGGGTTTGTGACTCTACTGTCTTTTTGTGCACACTTTAAGCTAATTAGACCGGGATCTATAATTTAACATAGATTCCGAACCACTAGCAAACACCCATGCTTCCACCAGCCTATGGTACTAAAAGCCAGAGCACTAGCCAATTGACCATGAGAAACCTGGGAGTGAATCAACTCTCCAACCACAGTCGGTTTTCCCACACATCAAAAGAATTTCTCACTAGACCATTTTCGACCAGCTATCATTTGCAGCGAGCCATAACGTGGCTTGTTTCTCGCGGTCAAACGGAAATAGGCAGAGCGAGAATGACTCGTAAACTCTCGGAATAACCTCGGAACTCTCTCTTTTAAAGCTATAAAACTATGCTTCTTCTTCTTCATCGGCGCAACAGCCTAAAGTTGGGCCAAGGCCATCTGCCTACTGGCATATTTCGAGACAGGAGAAGTTTTTTTTAAGGAGTAGGGTTGTTAGCCCTATGCTATACAGTCACATTAGGCCGGGACCTACGGTTCAAAGTGGATCCCGAAACACTACAAACAACCATGGCGCCACCAGAAATCGAACCGAAGGCATTGGGCGCCAGAGCGCTAGTCACTCGGCCTTCAAGACCAGGAAAAACTATTACTTAGAAATATAAGCTTTTTTGCGGGGAAGGGCGAACATTTTTTCCATAACATAACTAATGTTTTTGGAAACAATTAAATTTTATAGAATTAATAAAGCTTTTTAATTGCTTAACATATTTGATAGATTTAAATATTTTTTTATATATTGACAGAATATGAAAGGTAATAAATAAACTGATGTATCATAATTGGTTTTCTAAACCTTTTAGCCATTCCTGTAAATTTTCTCTCTGTAAACCAATGTTCAAAATTATTATTCTAAAATTCTAGAAAAATAAATAAATTAAAAAAAAAAAAAACACTGACGGAAAAAAAAATCCCAACACCTAGAAAGACTTGTGTTAGATAAACGGAATTTGGCAGGCGTGCTTATACATCTGACAGATGACATCGATTCAATTTTTGCTCTTTTCGCATAAGTGTAGGGCCAGTAGCACCACTCGGAACACGTAAATCAAGTTTACTTTAAATGCGTGCTGTAAAGTTCGTGAGCGTTATTGAGCTTTGAAATTTGACGAGGGCTACGAGAACGTGAATTTTCTTTCCGCGATATTGCAGAAAGACTGTGTCCATTATGCATGATTGTCAGGAGCAGTCGTCAATGGATGGTACTGCCTCAAGAAGACCGGGTTCCGGGCTGCCACGTGGCACAACTGAGAGGGAAGACTGTCGTATTCGGCGTACAGCTATGGCGTATCGTATTGCGTCTGCGCAGAAATTCGAGCTGCAGTTGGTACCCCAGTGAGACAACGAACTGTCTGCGGCCTAGACACACTGTACCCACGCTTGGAGTCATGGTCTGGCGAGAAATTTTCTATGACAGCAGGAGAACTTTCGTGTTTATCTCTAACACACTGACTGCAAATTTGTACGCCAGTCTGATGACTCAACCTGTAGTGCTACCATTCATTCAAGGGGTACCTGTAGTGCTACCATTCAAGGGAGGTTTCCAACAGGGTGTTCCCTCTTACCGCTGTGGTAACGAAACGTGCTCTACAGAGCGTCAACAAGTTGCCTTGGCCTGAGAGATCACCAGATCTGTATCCAATTGAACACGTATGAGATACCATTGGACAACAACTCCAGCATCATCCACAGCCAGCACTGACCGTCCCAATATTGACAAAACAAGTACAACAAGCATGAAACTTCAAACCACAAAAGGACATTCAATACATGTATGACACAATGTTTGCAGATTTGCATACAAAATTCTGACAGTTGCACCGGCTATTAATGTAACAGCCTTTTGCATTTTAAATGCATTTTCTTGATCTTAAATTAACCTGTGATCTTTAAAATTTAATCAATTAAACATGTTAACTAGACAGATACATTGTTCGAATTTCATTACTCTACAATAATTTTTTCTTGGCATTGGGATTTTATTCCGTCAGTGTATTTAAACTTGTGATAGTATATTTTTATTACCCAATCTGTACTGCTTCACAAAGATTACAATTTTTTAACTTACATGACGTTTAGGTACATACAAGATCAAATAAAAGGGTTTTCGAAGCCATCTAATAAGGAATTGACCTATTCTTTATTTTACATTATATATATATATATATTACATATATATATTTTACATTATATAAATATATATATATATAATGTAAAATAAAGAATAGGCCAATTTCAGTCTTGAAATATTCTCAAGCTATTCTCTTATTAGATGGCTTCGAAAACCCTTTTATTTGATCTTGTGTGTACCAAACGTCGTGCAAGTTAAAAAATTGTAATGTTTGTGAAGTTATAGTTGTTGCCGTACTTCTTATTATTGCTGATCTCTTAAAGTGCGATATTTATTTCTTGAGGAGTTTAGCTCTGTGTAGGCTTTCACATAATCAGTAAAATATGAAGAGTGTATTGTATCAAATGTCGAAGATTATATAATACTTTATATACACTTTCTAACATTTTGAAATAAACTTACTTAAAGTATTCACCACATTTTGATCGATGGTTTCATACCAGGATTTTAGCTTGTGATGCATCACTGGGATTGACTTGATACGCGATTAAGAACTTAAAAGAAAACATGATTCAAAACTTGCCTTTGAATAAACTCAACCTTGAGTTGAATAGATTTTCACAATCTTATATAAAATTTATCTGTTTCATATGTAAAGCTATCACTAAATACAATTTTTTTATTAAAGTATATATATTTTTTGAAATAACTTTATTCTCCTTACTCCAGCCCTAATCTATGATACATATATATATATATATATACATTGCATACATTGTCCTTCCAAAAAAAAAATCCATAGTAGAAAATTATATGTCGCAAATATATTCGCCATGTTACAATATATGTGCATACTCATTTTCATGGTTTGAAAGGTATATCAGATGAAATGCTGTAGTTCCATCTGGTGGCGACTTGTAACAAAGCGAACAGCATAAAAACATTATCCATGTTCTGTTAAACACATACAAAACATTTCATCAAAATCGTTCAAGCCGCTTATGATGAGTTCAGTGACAAACACATGTACAGAAGAATTATATATATATAAAGACATATATAATACCCTCTCTCTCTCTCTATAATATATATATATATATACAGAGAGAGGGAGGTTAGTGATTGGTAGGGTTGGTGGCTTATTACTGCCCCGCCCCAATCCCATAAGTGACATGTGTACGCGTGAAAACAAGTGACAGGGCGGACAGGAAGATGGGATGAATCCATGTCCTCTCCAAGACTACAGAGCATGCATTTTGGACTTGCAAATATTTTCATTCGAAAAAGATGATCCTGTCGGGCCATATAATCATGGCCAGTCAGGAGTCTGAAAAGGGCAACAGCTTTAAACCTGGGCTGATCAAGGATGTTTAGAATAAAGTTAAATCAGCTTTTTCAAGTAGATTATCAGATAGAGTGTTCCGAAAAAAGTTTCGGATCATCAGTTTCATCGAGTGAAAAGAGATGTCTTTACAAAAGGCATGGGTGATGGTGTTCCTTTTTTGGCAAGAGAATCTGCCTTCACCTTACCCAAGATCCCACAATGTCCTGGATTCCACAGCAAAACGATTTCCTTGCCTTTTGAGTCAAGGTTTTCAAGACAAGAGATGAAATTCGCATATTACGAATTTCAGCATAAATATTTAATTTAGCACCTTATAAAAAACACTGATAAATCTGCACTTATTTAATTAAGTAAAGGATTTTTTAAACAAATTTTGGTGAAATAGCTGTTACTTTTTCTCAATACCATGCTGAATTTAGATTTCATCCGAAAACATGTTTTTCTAAGCATCAAATGTTTTAATAAAATCAGAAAAATACTAAAATAAAAATATATTTTAAAAGAAGAAATATTTTAATACGTTGATATTTTAATTATTTATGCCACAGCTTGATTCATAGTATTTAACAATGTTTAACACTTATTAAAATAAAAAATTAAATGTATTTCCTAAACATTTAAAATTAATAGTTAAAAAAATATAAGCTAAATTTAAATGTATTTCCAATTACTAAATAATCTTTTTAAACTTATTTATTATGTCTTATTATTTTTTTTTCTGCACTCTTATGACAATGCTATAATTTTAGATATATGTTATTAAAAATTGTAGAAGAATATAATGAATTTATATCTAATTTATATTTCAATTTACAAATTTCAAAAAATAAATGATTTTTTTAATTAATGCATGAACAATATAACATTAATTAACCATTTATTACACACAAATTTTCAAAATACTTTTTGGGAATTATAAATTACAGAAAATATCAAAATTCACATATTAATATTCTTCTTCTTCTTCAATAGCGCAACACCCATGGTGGACCAACTTCTCAGCCCTACACCAAATTCTCTACACTCATATTTGACCGGGACCTACTATTTTAAAGTGAATTTCGAACAACTACAATCATCCATTGCACAGCTGGGACTTGAACCCAAAGCCTCTGTCACCGAGCGCCAGAACGCTAAGCAGCATATATATGTAATAGTACAAATATAGTTTACGTAATATGTGTAATATTTAATGTATTACTAATAATTAATGTACTATTAAGAATATGCTTTATATACATTTTAGGAATATATTTATCGGGTATCATTTTATGACTCCTATTTAAGAGTTGTATGTCATATTTTTAAATGCCTTAAGAAATATTATCCTAAGATATATGGATTTTTTTTTTGTTGTTGTTGGAATGTTCACAGATACAGATGTTTCGCTGTGTGACGCTCTACAGGCATATAAGACATCCTACTGTTTAAAGTAGATTACGATTTCCTGCAAACATCCGTGACATCAGCTGAGATTCGAACCCGAAGCCTATTGTTCCAAGCTCCAGACATTCGGCCATCAGAGTCCATATTAATATCCATCATCATCGTTGACGGAACAACCCCATGGTGCGCCAAGACCGTCTGCTTGCTGCAGAATTCGAGACGAGAGTTGTTTTTCTTTTAACAGGGTAGGTTTGTCAGCCTTACGCCCAACGCTCTACATCCATAATATACTGGGACCTACGGTTTAAAGTGGATTTCGAGCCACTACAAACATACACGGCACCGTCAGGACTCAAACCCGAAACCTGCAGCATTGAGCGCCAGAGCGATAGTCACTCGGCCATCGGCCCCATATTAATATTACATATATTAAATATATAATCTTAATGTATTGATTTCAGGTGAGACAGAAACAATGTACTGTTTTTGAATAATTCATCCCTATGGGCTCACAAGTTAAAGAGAAAACAAATTCAAAAATTTGATCGGGGGGATAATATAAAATAATAATACATCAAACTTGCCAAAAATATAACAAAATTGTTGTCTTTTCCATCACAAGGATAGCGTGTTTTCATCGATCATGGTTAAAAATTTAATACCTTGCTGTCATAGTTTCATAGAGAATGACAAGCAAAAGGTTTTATTCAAGCTGTGGACAGTGTTTCGCACCAAATATTCATTCATAGTGTCTTCAGACAATTGTTAATACTGAAAAATGGCAATTTTTTGCTTGTTTGTTTGAGGACGAGAACGATATATCTCAATATTAGATATCTAGAGTTTAAAAAATATTTTTTTTCAAATAAATGAACAGTTTTCCTTTTATAATTCAAATATGTATGGTTTTATCATACTAATAGCATTTATGTATTATAAAAATATTATTATTTAACGTATTATATTTATTATTGCTTTTAACAACCTTATATGGTTGAAAAGGCTTATAGTTACTAAGTCCAATCGTTCAGAATTTGTACCATTCAAAAATAATACATATATTTTAATTTCATTTCATATAACTTTCATAGAATTTCATTCCATATAACTTGCAGAAAATTCAAATATGATTGATTAAAATATATTAATTGAATATAGTGGTATCTTTACCATTGGATCCTTGAGGCACTCATTAGACTTCTATAATTTTTTGCTGCTTGATGGCCAATTGGCTAGAGCTGTGGCTTTTGGTACCACAGATTTCAGGTTCGAATCCTGGCGGTTGCTTGGATGTTTGTGAGTGGTTCGGAATCCATTTTAAACTGTAGGTCCTGGTTTAATTAGCCTAAAAGGTGCACCAAATGACAGTAGAGAGAAAACCAAAACCAAATCTACAATGTTTCAATGACTATTAAGTGCACGTTGTGCAAGTATATACACACTTTCAATTAATATTGTTGACATTTGTAATCTTCAATGTGCGTGGGAAGAAATATTTACAGTAAAAATAATTAAAATCCTTTGTTCATGCTGAAATGCACAAAAAATGGTTTTAATTATTTTTTCAAATGTGTTTTACTCATATATAAATTTTGTTCGATCGGAGTGTCTCAATTACAGTTGTGCATTTCTCTAGAATAAATAGAGTACATCTATATGAATCGGAATTACAAACCAATACTTGGTCGAAAATGTTTACCTGATGCGGTAGAAAACGCTGGTATTCCAAGTATTCTCGTAGGGTGCCCTCATTTCACACATTTCTGTAATGATAATAGCTAACAACTTAGAACTTATCGATATGCACATGACTTACAAAGCTGTGCAGGGGGAAAGGGCGAAGCTCACAGTTCTTGATTGCTCAACAATATCCGAAGAAACATATTCCTAGCAATAGCCGTTTGCACTAGTGGTCATCTAAGAAGTGTATTTATTTTTCAAAGAGCTGTCGTGTTGTGAGCGAACTACTACTACTGCAGAACATCACATCACTGTGCCTAGAGTTGAGTTGCCCCTTAACAATTTATGAAGGATGTGGGTGAGAAATCTGATTGGGCTCTGTTACTCTCTAAGATCGTATGAGACCGGGAGCTACGATTTTAAAGTGGATTCCAAACTACTACAAACACTGGTATTCGATCCCAAAGCCTATGGTTCCGAGTTGCAAACACTTGGCCATCATGATCCATATTAATATTTGATATACTAAATATATAATCTTAATGGAGTGTTTTCAGGAGAGACAGAAACAATGTATTATTTTTTAATACTTTACACCGATTTTCATCGATCATGGTTAAAAAATTAATACCTCCCTGTCACAGTTTCACAGAGCAAAGTCACATTCCACAAGCAAAATGTTTTATTCAAGCTGTGGACAGTGTTTCACACCAAATATTCATTCATAGTGCCTTCAGACAATTATTAATACTGATCAATGACAATTTTTTGTTTTGTTTGAGGAAAAGGGTCATATATCTCAATATTAGATCTGTAGAGTTTAAAACAATAATTTTTTTTTTTTCAAATAAATTTACCAATTTATTTTAGAATTTATATATTTATGAATTTATGTTACCAATAGCATTTTTATATTATAAAAATATTTTTTTAACATGTATTATACATTTATTACGTTGAACAACTTTATATGTGCGAAAAGGCTTATAGTTTCTAAATTAATCCGTTCAATATTTGTACCATTTGAAAATAAAATATATATTTGAATGCCATTGCATATGACTTGCAAAAATTCAAATTTCCTTGATCAAAATACAGTGTGATTATAATTAAATGTTTCCCACTTAAGATTAATCCCACTTTCAAAAGGCTGTAAAAAAAAAAAAGAAGAATCACTCGTTCCACTGAATTCAAACTTTGAACTGCAGATACTTGAAGAAGGAGGAAACGGTATGGTATTGAAAAACGTTCCAAAGTGAATTAATAGATGGCACTGTAAGCGCCATAAAGAAAGGGAATCCTTGTAACCAGTGATATTTTGAATCGAAATTACAACCTATTTGGCATGATTTGCACATAAAACCAACTGTAGTGTTCAATGTGCTTGATTGTTTCGGTTTTTTGACGGCAAAAATGACTTCCAAGTCATTTAACAGTTGTGACACTGTTAGTAGAAAGCCCATCCACGGCAAGGTCATACCCAATTGAATGGAAAAAATCGGTGGAACTTTTTTTTGGGACCTTTCGTTTGATGCCATATCTATCTTCGAGTATCTTCAGTTTAAATTTAAATTCTTTGTGACGAGTGGTTCTTTTTTTACAGCATTTTGAAAGTGGGAATTTAATTATAATTGCCCTGTATATTAATTGAATAGAGTGGTATCTTTATCATTCGAATTTTGAGGCACTCATTGGACTTCTACAATATTTCAATGACTATTAAGTGCATATTGAGCATATTTTTCATGCTTGTATAGATTTTCAATGACTATTGTGGATGCATAAAATGAATGTATGGGAAACTCTTTACAGAAAAAATATTTAGTTTCCCTTGTTCTTCCTGAAATATATATAAAAATGCTTCTTAATATTTTTTTCAAATGGGTTTTGTTGATATTCGTGATTGACTTAGTTCGTTCAGGGTGCCTCAATAACAGGTGTACATCTAGATGACTTGGAATTACAAGCCAATTTCGACCAAGTATTGCTTTGGTCGAAACTGTTAATGCAATAGAATTACTTGACGCATTATGAAATGACGTATTAAGTGTTACTATACAAAATTAGGTATAAAATTAAAAGATATATAAAATTTAAACATGTTTATTAACAAATAATGTAATAACAAATGTTAATTAATTCAGATTTTAGATATGATTAATTGAGCACGTCCAAGCATTACACGATTTCTAGCCGTGTATTGGTGATCACCAAGAATTATAAAAAAAAAGTGTCTATAGACTGTGTTGCAGTTCCTACAATGAATGAAAGCATCTGCCAGACATAATAATTCACATAACATTTCATAGAAATTCTAATAGGGTTGAATAGCGGACAGCATATATTTCAGAATCCATAACTGCACAGGTACCCGCCAATGCATTCGTGGTATTCACTTATGAATCCACAAGTGCTTGCCAAAACATGTGTGATATTCATTTAGGAATCTATACTCCACAGATAATTGCCAAATCATAGCAGGAATAAGCTCAAAGTACCGCTTAAAGATATTATGAGTAACAAAATTATAACGTAAAAAATTGTATAATATATATATATGATTTTGTTAGTATAGTGAATAGTAGTAAATTCATTTCGTTAATAACACTTCTAAATATTTTGCATATTATTGCAATGTGGCCAAGTGATTCTCGGGACACTCTGTATAATAATCTGTGTATAAACAACTGAAAGGCAATATGGATAATACTATTATAAATATTATCAACACATTTCTCTTTATTAATATATTAATAAAGAATATTATGGGAATTCGGATACATTTGAATTAAAAGATTTTTTTTGTGTTTCGATAATATAATGATAAACAACAGACTATGAAAATATCAATGGTTATGACTGGAAAAGGGCGTAAATATTTCGAAATATTGACAAACCAAATTACGAAATAGGTAAAACCTAATTACATTATGTTCCGAAATATTTCAAAAATTAATTGCATTTACCGAGTTATAACATTGCCTCTGAGAGCGTTTCTCATGTGAGAAGTAGAAATTTAGAAATGAAATTTGCTGTAATAAATAAAAATCAATAAATTAAAATATTCAATCAGTAAATAAAAATCAATTAAATTTCACCTAAAAATAAAGTATAAATTTAATACAAATTACTATGAAACATCATTTAGAAATAATAATTCTCCTTCCTTGTGAAAAATTTAATATAATTAGATAGTAAAGAGTATCCAATTCGGAATATAGAGTTGTAAATATGTTTGCCTTGAATTTTTGATATTTCCATTGAAACCTATAACCCTACAAATGGTTTTGACCATAGATTTATTCAGTTATTTGGATTTGATTTTTAAAAATAAATGTACTTATAAATTTGATAAAATGTTAATATCGATGACGTAGTGTTACATTTTTTAATTTGCTTAAATAAATCATGTAAATAGAATCATGTAAATTTGTAAATTTGCAGACCATGTATATTGATTCCTTGAAATTTAATTCTCTGCAACACCCAATGAGAAAATGTTAAGGTTTACAATTGTTTCAGAGATATAGAATAGTTTTGTAATAAAATGCCTGAGTTAAAACTAAACATTTAAATTTTTATACCTTAATTTTACTGAGCAAAAACTCTTGAATATTCCAGTTTTCTTTCCTTTCGATCGTGTTACCATTGTTCAGAAATTTAATGATATTTTGACAAAGAATGTATCGTTCTTCAGAATTATAAAACGACTGAAAAAGGTTAATAAACATTGATAATAACAAATACACTACATCATTTAACCTTTCCTTAAAAGCTATAAAATATGTCATCTTAATACTTGGCGTAATCAAATGTTAAAGTACTATCAATACCAAATCTGTATATTTTTAAGATATTAAAAACAATTATATTAATTAATACATAAATTAACAAATTTGTTGGATTAAAGTGCAGTTATAAGATTTCTTTCTTAGGAGCCGAGCCCCTGAGAAAATAATTTGCTTTTAACACGTTTATTTTATTGTTCTTTTCTTCTTAATTATTATGTTGTCCAAAAAATAATTTCGATTTTTACCTTTTAAGCAAAGGGTAAAAACTGAACGTATTTTCTCGCTAATTCACTATATCAATACACAGGATTTTTATAAATAACAGATACACTGTGTGTGTGTCGAGATTCGTTCGAAGTAAATACAAATTGCTTAAAGAACTAAACTTTTACCACACATAGAAATAACTATACTTCTACCATGCATGGAAAAACTATACTTCTACCATACATAGAACTATACTTCTACCATACATAGAACTATACTTCCATCACCCATAGAACGAACTATACTTATACCATGCATGGAAAAAACTATACTTCTACCATACATAGAACTATACTTCTACCATACATAGAACTATACTTCCATCACCCATAGAACGAACTATACTTATACCATGCATGGAACATGCAACTGGAAAAACTATACTTCTACCATACATAGAAAGAGCTATACTTCTACCATACATAGAAAGAA
Source organism: Caerostris darwini (assembly GCA_021605075.1). Classification (NCBI taxonomy): domain Eukaryota; kingdom Metazoa; phylum Arthropoda; class Arachnida; order Araneae; family Araneidae; genus Caerostris; species Caerostris darwini. The sequence continues at coordinate 71,236 of BPLQ01002288.1, forward strand.
CTATAGTTCTATGATACTTGGAAAGAACTATAGTTCTACGATACATAGAACATAGAAAGAACTATAGTTCTACGATACATAGAACATAGAAAGAACTATAGTTCTACGATACATAGAACATAGAAAGAACTATAGTTCTACGATACATAGAACATAGAAAGAACTATAGTTCTACGATACATAGAACATAGAAAGAACTATAGTTCTACGATACATAGAACATAGAAAGAACTATAGTTCTATGATACATAGAACATAGAAAGAACTATAGTTCTATGATACATAGAACATAGAAAGAATTATAATTCTGCACCACATAGACTGAACTATACTTCTACCATCCGAGAAAAGCCCGAAAAAGCTTTAATATAGACAGTAATTGCGGTTATTGCATGCAACATGATGTTTACATGTGGATGCGCGCAAAATGATCACTATTCATATCGAAGTATACATGTGCGTATCGCACAATAGCTATAATTAATAATATTTGTTTTGCAAATTATTTAATAAATTCTCATACTATAATTCAATGAAATATTTAATGCAATATTCATCAAAAACTTAATCGAAAAATAAGACCTATAACAAACACGTTAATAATATGAAAATGACTTAGAACCAATTTCAAACCATCAAATCAACTATTTAGTCATAACAGAACCATTCTTAACATGGGGATTTCTGACAATGAGTTGACAAGGGGCGTATCAATTGCTGAAATATTCATATCACGCATGTGTGCTAAGCGACGAGGTCCGTTACTGAACAAATTGCATATTCATGATCTTTTATGACTAAGACGAAGGTTTTCCCTATAGAAAATGTGAAAACAAAAAAACAGTTGATTGATTGATTAACCGCTAATTCATTATCGTATTACAGCGTTAATTTTTTTAATTAGTACTTTAAATGGCTTTTGATGTTAGCATTAGGAATAATTGGAAAATGATAGTTTTTTTTTTCTTTCTTTAAGATTGAAATAATAAAATTGATCGGGTATTTAATGAATACATAAAATAAAAAGAGTTAGTAGAATTATTAACGAATAAATGGTTTGATGATTAGAATGTAAGAAAATCAATGAATTTTTCTGAGTTATTAATGCCTTTTAATTATTTATTGTATTTTAAATAGCAGATAAAAGAGTCTTTTGTCAAAATAAATAGGAATTTATGAATGTTTTCTTCAAAGAATGAAATTAAAAAATTACAATTGAATTTAGTTAATGGGTAAAATTTTATCTAATTATTTATATAACTTAGCATTTAATGACATTTGACAATTGGTTTTTCAGACGAGCAAAAGCACAGATATCTTTACTTATTTATTGCTCTTTAATAGTACACAAATATGTATTTTAACACTATATAGTCATTATAGTTATGTGATAATTTTCCCATTATTTTCTTAACATTACATGTACACACTATCCAACAATGTTTTGTGCCCAATAGTTGAGGTTGCTTACAAATATTACAAATAATAAATGGGAGTAATTAAGTCTCATTTGCAGTAACTGATCCTATACTCTTCAAATGACTCATAATAAAACTCTAAAAACTAGTTAGATTTAGAGATCATGGCGACAACACAAAATCAAATGACTATATTTCGGCGTGACAGATATCAAAATCTAAGATCATTTACGTATTAAAATGTACACAGCTCATAATGCATTAAACTAGGTATTTACTTTTCCTCATAAACGGTGGTCAAGCTATAGTTAAATGATATTATATTGCTTGACCAGCTTATATCTGACCAGTATCACTAAAAAGTAATCAATTCATCCGTTTCTAACTTTAAACTAGGTATTTACTTTTCCATATAAATGGTGATGAAGCTATAGTTACATGATATAGTATACATTTATTAAGTTCAGCGTAATTTTTAATTCAGCCTTTGAAGAAAACAAACAGGCAATCATTCAGTTACATTTTTTCAAAACACATATTTATCTGATATTTTAAAAAACTATTATAACTTAAATAAATTCAATGGTAATCTTAAATAACAGTTTAATTACTAAATAATGTACTTTATAATAACTCTTCAAAAATTTCATACTTTATCATCATCATCATCATCAATAGCACGACAGCCCAAAGTGGGCCAAGGCTTTCTTTTGAATAAATTGCATTCCTCTGGGTGACAATGATCCTCCAATTCTTAACCTCTAGTACAACAAAATCCTTCTCAATTGCGTCTATCCATCGCAACCTAGGTCGTCCTCTTCCTCTCTTCCCCAGTAGATTTGCAAAAACGAGATCTTTTACAGGATTTAAGTCATTCATTCTAAATATATGAGCAGTCCAGTTTAATCTATTGTTCTTAATAAATTATATAATATCTGGGTCTTTATAGCATTTATATATTTCTGCCTTCTACAGTCTTTTTCAAAAATCTCCTTCCGCAACCCTCCAAGACTGGACCTTAAAATCTTCCGCTTAAATATAGCCAAATGGGCCTCATAAGAACTTGCTAAAGTTCAAGTTCCAGAGCCCTAGATCGAAATAGGTCTAATAAAGGTTTTATATAACAATAATTTAGTTTTTCTCTTTATGAAATGCGAATTATACAGATTTATTAACCCAAAAAATTATTGACAGACGCAACTCTGTTTTTTATTTCAAGGAAAAATATTCACATTTTACGCATTCATTAAATCCCCAATCTATTTTGTAATTTAAGCCAAAATATAAGAGAAAAAACAATATTTTTTTTTAATTATTCATATTACAGATAAAAAGATTAAGCTCAAATACGATAATGAATTAGCGGTTTATCAATCAATCCACTGCATGTTTGTTTCCCGTTTTCTATAGGGAAACCTTCGTCTTAGCCATAAAGATCATGAATATGCAATTTGTTCAGTAACTGACCTCGTCGCTTAGCACACATGCGTGATATGAATATTTCAGCAATTGATACGCCCCTTGTCAACTCATTGTCAGAAATCCGCATGTTAAGAACGGCTTTGTTTGGCGACCAAGTAGTTGATTTGATCGTTGGAAAGGAGTTATAAGGCATTTTCGTATTATTGATACGTATTTTATAGCTTTTATTAATCAATTTTCGATATTCGAAATTTATTAGAATTGATTAAATACTTTATAATAATAATAAAAATGATGATATTGTAACAAAATAATCATTATCTTCATTAAATCTTGAATAAAATATTTTTGCTTCTTGGACAGTTATAAACGTAATTATAAATATTAAATTATGTTACTCTTTTCTGTCACAGTTAGTTTAAGTAAACTGAATCGATAATTTGCCATGCCATTTTAACATCTTTAAAATAAGAAAAGAAGTGGAAAAGTGCATATTGTATATATTGCATATTCCCTGGTATAAGCGGATAAGTTTAAGGAATTTTTTGAAATATAAATTATGGATGTCGGCTTATATACTAATTCCCTTTTCTTGTGAAAAACATAGGTACTTCCCCCATTACCAGGTTATAAATGATAAATCAGGTTATAAATTATCATAATTTACACCATAATTGGCAAAGAGCTAACATATAATCATCATAATTTACATCATAATTGATAATAAAATACTATAAATAATGAACTTTATAGTATTTTGATTTCATTTCTGTATATTTAAATGTTTTGAACTTTATTAAATGTTTTTTTTAAAAAACAAAGAACTCTCGGCTTATACATGGATCGGCTTATATTCGGGAATATACGATATTATAAATCCAAAGAAAAATTTTACAATTCTAGCCCTAAGGATTACGAATTAAAGTTAAGTAATTTGAATAAGGATATATAATTTTGAACTACAGTAATTTACATAACATTTTTTTTATATTTTTATGGACAATAAAAATGCTTGAAATGCGATTCAATGACAGCTTTACTATTGAGAATATACGTTTTATTCCCAATTTTGCCATACAATGCAGCCGCAGTTTTAAAAACATGTACAGTCAGGGAGATCGTTAGGAAAATACAAATTACTGTTTGAAAGTCTTGAATCTGACTACACTGTGTGAAAAAAGTAGAAGGACAGTCATTTTTTCGTACAATATGCTTTTATTTTACTGCTTTTGACCTGATTTTTATAGAGAGTTGTTTTGTTGGAGTTTTAATTTACGTTAAGTGAAAGTTAAATGAGATTTTTTTACTTACCACTATTTTAACTTAGGAATGCAATACTTAATAACTTTGGGAGTGTGAAAAAAGTAGAAGGACACGTCCAAAAAATCTATTTAGAAGCAGTTGGAAAGTTTATAGGTAAGTGTTTTTTTTCTCTTTTAATTCCTTTTAACAAGAATAAAATATTTAGCTAGAAATTCATAGTTTTTGTTGGTTTTAGGATGCCCAGAAGAATACCTTTAAGTAAGTTTCAGAAGGACCAAATAGTTGCCTATAAAAATGAAGGTAAAGGTTTGAGAGAGATTGCACGGCAGCTATGAATCAGTCCTAATACTGTTTCGAACTTCATAAGTGACAGAAGAAAAAAAGAAGACAAGAAGACCAAAAAAACTCACCCAACGTGATCAACGAAAAATCACTTCGTGAACTCAAAAAGACTGGTGGAAGTGTCAGCAAGGCGCAATTTCAATCAGGAATTACACATGTAATCAACAGGACTGTCTATAACTACATAAAACGCTCAAAAAAATTCTTCAAAAACGGATGCACCATCCGAGGTGGAATGAAGGACACATGAAGAACCGACTGCAGTGGGCTGAAGACCACATGTCCTGGAGCTCAGAATGGACCTCAGTTATATTTTCCGATGAGAAAAAATTCAATTTGGATGGTCCAGATGGTTATCAGTACTATTGGCACTGCCTTGGTATTGAAAAAGAAACTTATTCTACTCGACAGATGGGAGGAGGTGGTTTAATGGTATGGTTAGCAGTTGGCTATGGAGGCAGGACAAGTTTAGCCTTTCTAAATGGTAGACGGAACCATACAGACTACATCCAGACTCTAAACTCAAATCTTCTCCCATATGGCACTGAGGTAGGAGGAGATGACTGGATTTTTCAGCAAGATGGAGCATCAATTCACACTGCAAATGGTGTTAAAGATTGGTTTACAGCAAACAATGTTCGACTTTTACATTGGCCTGCTAAAAGTCCTGATCTCAACATTGTAGAGAACATATGGGCAATGATTGTACGTCGTGTTTACGAGGATGGAAAGCAGTTTGAATCTGTATCTGAGCTGCAGAAAACATTAAACTTTGTATGGGACAATTTTTGCCAAACAAAAATTCAATCTTTATACAGTTCGATGCCAAATAGGATCTTCGAAGTAATTCGGGCAAACGGGAAAAGAATTCCATATTAATTTATATAGTACACCTCTTTTTTAGGAGTGTCCTTCTACTTTTTTCACTGATCATGAGATCGTCAAAACCAATTTTTTTATTAAGTATACTTTTTTTTTAATTGTGTACTTTTTTGTTTTGTCTAGATACAGGTATCTGCATGTAAAAACGTTGTGAATAAATTAATTGTTTAAAAAATGCGTCATTATTCATTTATCAAAAATAATCTAATGTCCTTCTACTTTTTCACGCAGTGTATGTGAGATTTCTTTTTATACTGTTCTACCTTTAAAAAATATTCTTAATACGGTTATGGCTATTCAAGTAATCTTTCAAATATTATTGAGTACATGTCTAAATTTTTATACGCCATTTTATAATTCAAAATATAAAATACGCTATTGCTTATTAAAATATATATTGTAAAATAGAAACAATACCGTTAGAAGAAACAATACCGTAATACAACAAAGAGTTTTCTTATATTTGCAATGAAACTAATAAATGGGCGTTGTTCATTCCCAGTAAATAACAAACTTTACAACTCTTTAGAAAATTATTTCTACATCTGAGGATATAAATAGCTATTTATTTCAATTCACTCAATTCACAACCAGTAGAATGGAAAGGATCTTACAAAATCTTTTCACCTTAAAATTCACACAGGATAATATTAGGATATAAATATAATTTAAAACCTATAGACAAGATGAAAATAATCCTGCATTTTGAAATATATATATGTAACATTTAAAAAAAGTTCAAAAACTTTCCAAGAAAATATTACCTTTAAAATATTAAATGTTTTTCATTTTTTCAATTCTATATCTTCAGAAATATTTTTTTTTCCCAATTCTATAAACATAACTTTTATATAATGCTCAAACTTATATCCGTCGTCAATCTTAATCAATCTGTGAGTATGTGCGTGTGTATGTGTATATGGGTATCTTTTATACTTTTATTAGTCATATAGTATTTTCATATTATTTATTTTATTATGTATGTTTTGTCTTGTTTCATTTCTACATCTTCTAAAACATTCTACATATAGAATTTTTTATATACTTAAACTTATTTGTGTCGTCAATATCACTCAGTGTCAGTGTGTATGGTTATCCGTTGTTTCTTATATAATTTCATTAGTCATATAATGTTTTCATATTATTTATTTTATGATGTATGTTTTCTTCTGTTTCATTTCTTTATCTTCAAAATCATTTTTTTTTTCAATTCTATAGATAGAACTTTTATATAATATTCAAACTTGTATTTGCTATCAATATTAATCAATCTCTGCTTGTGTGTGTAATCGTGGTTTCTTCTATACTTTTATTAGTCATATAGTATTTTCTTATTATTTATTTTCTTATTGTTTTTTTTACTGTTTCATTTCTTCATTCTCAAAAACATTTCGTTTTCAATTGTATAGATAGAAACTTTTATATAATGGTCAAACTTATATTTGTCTTCAATATTAATCAATCACTGTGTGTGTATGTTTGTGTGTGTGTGTGTGTGTGTGTGTGTGTCTGCATGTGTGTGAGTGTGTGTGTATCCGTGGTTTCTTCTACACATTTATTAGTCATATAATATTTTCATATGATTTATTTTATGATGTATGTTTTTTTCTTGTTTTATTTCCTCATCTTCAAAAATATTTTCTTTGCACTTCTATAGACAGAACTTTTATATAGTACTGAAACTTATATCTGTCGTCAATCTTAATCAATCTATGAGTGTGTGCGTGTGTATGTATATCCGTTATTTCTTCTATACTTTAATTTGTATAATATTTTCATGCTTATTATTTATTTTATTACGTATTGTATTATTGTGTAATTTTAATAGAGTTTATTTAGTTTTACTGGTTAAACTAAGAAAAACTCTTAGGTGTGTATGTGATGGTTCTACGGCTTTCTATAATTGTATGAAAACAAAGATCAGTCATCTGTAGCATTTGCAATTCTAAAACCTTATTCAGAATATATTCCATAATGAATTAAAGAAGATATCACAATCAGCCATATTTCTACATATGATTATATCTGACCCACTTCATTTCAACAAATGGATCGCCATCGTAATCCCTATATAAATAATAAAAAGTTTCATATCGAAATTATGACTATCGTGAAAGATCATCATTTTTTCATTTTGGTTGTGAGATTTGCAGATTTGCACAATGATGCAAAGAACCTCTCTCTTTGCGAAATATTTCGTTCACAATTGATTTGGATACAAGCCTTTCTGTCTCTATTACAATATACGATTTTAATTGGATTGGTTCTTCTGTTCCTCTTCACAATTAACTGCAATTAGCGATCATCTACATAATAATCTACTCACAAAGATACTTCGACTTGGAGTATGAGGCATCTAGCATTATTGTTTCGGAGGGTTAGATCGGATACCAGCGTTTCTGTGGCTGTTACAAGAGAAGATCTTAGCTATGGTATGGTATTAGCTTGGTATGGTATGGTATTGCTTGTACAATGGTTATATGACTACTTTAATTTCAGGGAGGAAAAGAGCAGTCCCCTGTAGCACTTAAAATTCTAGAAACGTATTAGAATACATTCCACAATGAATTAAAGGAGATATCACATTCCGTTATATTTCTACATATGATTAAATTGGCTTCCTTTTATTCACCAAATGGCTTACCATCATAATTATTTGGATACAAATATCGATGTACTCATATTTAAATCATAACTATCTCAAAATCAACACAACTACTCTACAAGAGAAGATCTTATCTATGCTTGTACAATGGTTATATGACTACTTTTAATTTCAGGGAGAAAAAGAGCAGTCACCTGTAGCACTTAAAGTTCTAGAAACGTATTAGAATACATTCCACAATGAATTAAAGGAGATATCACATTCCGTTATATTTCTACATATGATTAAATTGGCTTCCTTTTATTCACCAAATGGCTTACCATCATAATTATTTGGATACAAATATCGATGTACTCATATTTAAATCATAACTATCTCAAAATCAACACAACTAAAAGAGAAGATCTTATCTATGCTTGTACAATGGTTATATGACTACTTTTAATTTCAGGGAGAAAAAGAGCAGTCACCTGTAGCACTTAAAGTTCTAGAAACGTATTAGAATACATTCCACAATGAATTAAAGGAGATATCACATTCCGTTATATTTCTACATATGATTAAATTGACTTCCTTTTATTCACCAAATGGCTTATCATCATAATTCTTTGGATAAAAATATCGATGTACTCATATTTAAATCATGACTATCTCAAAATTTCAATTCATTTGCAGAAATTGCTGATGTCGATTACAGCTAAGTATTCAATTACATTACATGGTAACAACTTCCCTAATTGACATAATAAAGACCTTCCCTAATTTCGATGCATCAATTTCTTTTCCACATATATTGCGTGATTTTTTAAAAAAATTACTAGTTTTATTGCACCTGGATGTATTCACATATTTCCCACCTTAATATATGAAAATCGTGGTTTTACTATTTCAGTGAAAGCAAATTTTTAAAAATTCCTACGAATATAATACATCGTTATATCCTTGGTATAGGTTAATAATATACAAAAGTACATACCAATAAATTCAAAGTCATTTTCTCCTAAAAACACTTTGGGATTATTCAAATTCATTAATTATGAAATAAATTAAAAATTGTATACTTAAATATTCATTGTATAGATTGAATAAAGTCATTTTCTTTTACGAAGAAAATTTTTAATATAACTATAATATTTAATAAAATTTTAATATTTTTTAATATAACAAAAAATAATAAAAACCGGTAATTATAATAAATATTTTTGATAAACAAATTTTAATTTGAATTAAAATTTTTATTTAGATTGTTGAAAATGCTAATTTTAATCTTTTATAACAATATCGGCTCTATTGATAATTTTAGTTAAAAATAATTCATTTATTAATATTTTTAAACTATGCATTAATTGGTATTATCACTTGCATAATGTAATGTTCTCTAAAATATATTAATTTTAAACAATAACTATAATAAAGTTGAGTTGAGTTTCTACTTTTATAGCCTTACGAAATCTGAACTTTTATACAATTTATCTCTTTCTCCGCGTTCAGCTCTTCACAAATTTCTAAAAGGATGAGAAAAAAAAGGAACATATCGAAGCCCTCTCATGAGCAATTTCTGGGGCAATACTTCAAGCACAACCAATTCTCTCGCTCTTTTTTCAATCAGAACTTGAAATATAATTTCCAAACTTTCAGATTTAATCCCTGTCATTATGAAATCGCACCTCTTTTAAATCCGGCAAACATATTTCTTGGCGACCGAAAATTAGAAAATTCCTATGACTATAGTACATCGTAATGTCATGGATATATGGAGATAATATGCCAAATTACATGACACTAAAATCAAATAAATCTTTTGATGGTTTTATAACAGTTCTTGTTATTTTCTCCTAAAAACACATTACAACCTGGTGGCCATGCGACGCTTTTGCCTTTCATATCACACACTTCAGGTTCGAATCCTGATTGTGGATGTTTATTAGTGTCTCGAAACCACCTTGAATTGCAGGTCCGGTCTGTTTAGCCATCGTGTACGCAAGATGACAGTAGAACGACAAACCAAACCTAAAGACAAATTGAGATTAATCAAATTCCATAATTATCAAATAAATTAAAAATTGTATTCTTAAATATTCAAAAGACATTTTTTTTTAAGAAAGAAAGAAATTAATGAAGTGTTTTAAAGTTTTTAACATGTAAAACATAGTATAAAATAAAAATAACAAAATCTGGTAATTATGATAAATAATTTTATATGATAAACAATAAGTAAATCTTTAATAATTTTTATCAATTTTAATTATTAATCATCATCATTAATCATTTTTATTTATTTATTTAATCATTTTTAATACCAACTAAATATTTATATTATTATTAAATATAATTGATCATTTATTTATATTTTTTAAACTATGATTTTTATATAAATATTAAACCAAATAAAATATATTATTGACATTATTATTTGTATAATGTAATATTCAATAAAAGGGATTTTTAATTTAAAACAAAAAAATTATCAAGCTGACTTTGAGACAAAAAAAAATACGTTTAATTAGTTTCTACTTTTATAGCCTTGCGAAATCAAAATTTTATACAATTTATCTCTTTCTTCGAGTTCAGCTCTTCACAAATTTCTAAACGGAAGAAGAAAAAAAAAAGAAACATATCGAAGCCCTCTCATGAGCGATTTCTTGGGCAATACTTCAAGCACAACCAATTCTCTCGCTCTTTTTTCGATCAAAACTTGAAATATAACTTCCTAATTTTCAGATTTAATCCCCGGCATTGTGAAATCGCACCTCTTTTTCAAATCCGACCACATATTTCTTGCGACCGAAAATTAGAAAATTCCTATGAATACAATATATCGTAATATCATTGATATATGGTGGTGATATGCCAAATTACATGACGCTAAAATCAAATAAATCTTTTGATGGTTTTATAACAGTTATTGTTATTTTCTCCTGAAAACACATTGTAGGCTGATGGCCAAGTGGCTACCACTCTGGCTATTGGTACTTCAAGTTCGAATCCTGGCTGTGGGTATTTGTTAGTGTCAAGGAACCTACGTTAAACTGTAGGTCCCGGTCTGTTTAGCCATCGTGTGCACAAGATGACCGTAGAGCGACAAACCAAACCAAACCTAAAGACACATTGGAATTATTCAAATTCATTAATTATCAAATAAATTAAAAACTGTATGCTTAAATATTCAAAGGACATTTTTTTAAGTAGGGGAATAAATTAATAAAGTGTTTTAAAGTTTTTAACATATAAAACATAGTATAAAATAAAAATAACAAAATCTTAAATTATGATAAATAATTTTATATAATAAACAATAAGAAAATGATTAATAGTTTTTAATCATTATTCATCATCATATCATTACAATTAATCGTTTTTATTACTTATTTAATCATTTTATTAATGCCAACTAAATATTTATATTACTGCTAAACATAACTGTTCATTTATTTATATTTTTAAGTTAATTTAATATAAATATTAAATAAAATAAAATATACGCTGGTTGGCATTATCACTTGCATAATGTAATATTCTGTAAAATATATTAATTTAAAGCAATAACTGTAATAAAACTGACTACTTTGATATTAAAAGAAAAATACTTCTATAAAAAAATCGTGAGTTTAGTTTCTACTTTTATAGCCTTGCGAAATCTGAACTTTTATACAATTTATCTCTTTCTTCGAGTTCAGCTCTTCACAAATTTCTAAAAGGAAGAAGAAAAAAAAAGGAACATATCGAAGCCCTCTCATGAGCAATTTCTGGGGCAATACTTCAAGCACAAGCAATTCTCTCGCTCTTTTTTCGATCAAAACTTGAAATATAATTTCCAAACTTTCAGATTTAATCCCCGGCATTGTGAAATCGCACCTCTTTCAAATCCGGCCACATATTTCTTGGCGAACCGAAAAAAAAAGGACAGAAATTCCCTTCGAGTCAAGTCCCATCGAAAAAGCGGGGCTTTTTAGTCATCAAATAACCCCCTCAGGCGGTGTGAGAGAGGCGATAGATGCACGAGAAATAACGACAGTCAACAAAATCCACACCGAAAACGAAAAAAATAAATAATAATAGAAGTTCCAACTGATGATGACGTCACGCGGTCACGTGGTCCTTGCGAATCGAAGCGCGCGCCTTCTACCGAACGGGTCACAGAGAACTGCGGATCTGCAGAACAGGGGACTCCCGAACATCATCCAGAGGTGGTCGGAAAATAATCGTCTGCTTTCAGACGACACGAAAAACTTCTACACTTTTTAGAACACCCGGAAAAACTCCAGTTTCTCACTTCGGACACCTGCTCTTTATTTTTTTTTATCGTCTTTCTCTTCTTAAGCGGCATTGCAATTTTCCCATTTTTGTTTGTTTTGAAGCAAACGATAATATTTATCCTATTCTTTCGCGCTCTTTAGAATAAAATTTTAGAACAAAAACATTAAGGATATAGTGATTCTAAAAGTGTTATAATAATAATATTAATAAAAAAAAAAGAACACACACTTTAATTTTTTTTTTGTGATCTTGAAAGACCTCATGGGGCCTATCTGGCCACATGGTGAGAATGTGTTTATGTCAGTTTTTTAGCGTTGAATAATTCAGCGTTAAGTCTTCTTTTTTCTGGAGAGTATTGTTTTGAAAAACTTGCAAACCGGATAGAAAAATATGGTAATAAAGGTCCCGGGAAAAAATATGCCTGTCGGAAAGGACTTGTGCTTTACGAAATGTGGATTTCGAAGTGAGAAGAAATGTTATGTGCGTGGTGGTGTCTTGAAAGATGCGAAAGAAATTATCGGGAAGCAAGAGTTAAAGAAACGGGTCGGATTTATGAGAGGGCCCAGTGTGAGAATTCAAGCACTTTTGGGACTATTGCTGTTTGCTGTGCTATTCTTCAATGTTGAACAAGCAGGTATGCTATATTTATATTTATATATTTTAATTCCTGTAATATGTTTTCATATTGAATTTATTTATTTAATTTTTGTTTAGTTTCATGTTTTAATAAATTGTGATTAATCAATATTATTTTGTACAAATTGAATATTTTTGTAAGATGTACTTGTTTGTATTTATTTATTTTCACTTTAAATGTCTTTTTTATTTGAGGACTTTTTTTTCTTTTCTATAAGTGAAAAATCTACATAATTAAGTAGCTAATATAAAAATTTGATGCATTTACTAGTTTTTACTCATTTCTAAATATATTAATAATTTATTTCGCTACACCTGTTTAACGATATTGAAACTAAAAAAAAATTATTATTTATAAAGGATAATTGGAATGAATATATTACACTAATGTCCATGTACAGCTTATTAAATAACAGTATATTTTTTTAACATTTTTAAATGTCACATTTAATTAATTAATGACGTCTTAATGAAGACTAATTTGTATAAGAAGAATTATTTTAGAAATATTTTGGTCAGTTTTTAATTTAAATTATAAATTAAAGAAAATGACATAAAAAATTATAAAGCAATTTATAAGTATTTTTTAAATGATTTTGAATATTTTATTGATGAAATTTTTTTGAAATTTTTTTATAATTACTAAAATGAACGTATATTACTTAATTTTACTTTCATTAATGCAGCACAAAATCTTATTACTTAATAATAATTATACGTAATTATTAAATTATGTAGAAAATAGTAATTACCAACTATAAAACATGTAAATACTATTAATTATTTTCATTTATTTTCCACTTGAATTAAAAAAAAAATCGTTTTGTAATCGTTAAAAACGATCGTTTTTCTAAATTTAATATGGTTATTTTCTTATAACTAGATTAATAAAGCCTTCATATTCTATAAGTTTTAATCTGATTACATGAATCTTATTTGTATTTTATTTATTAGATAATGCGAAAGATATTACTTCTAAAAAAATACCTAGTATATGCAAAAAAATTTACGAATTTTTAAATTATTCGGGTTAATATCTAAAACAATTAGAGCTCAAAGCAAATAAAGTTCTTAATAATCATAAATAATTGTAAAAAAATTTAAAAATTTTGATAACAAGGAAAATATTTAATTTTATTGCAGTTAAATTTATTGCCTTTTATATATTTATTTATTTTAAGAAAATATTTAAAAACTGATTTTCAAGTAAAAATATTAAAATATTCCTGAAGATATTTTAATTTAAAATAAAACAACTAATACTAAAAAATATTAAAACAAGTAATACTAAAAAGAAAAACTAAATTTGTAGTTATTAATGGCGTAATGAAGTAATGAAAGCAATTTTTTGATATTATTTTCTTATAAAATATAAGCTAAACCTTTTGAAAATTTTATTTGTCGAAAATTTTTCAAGTTTAAAATTTCTCATTAAAAGTTTCTAAAAATAAGTTTTCCGATTAAACTGCATTTTTTTCTGAATTTTTAAATAAATTATTTTAATTTATGTTTAATTATCATACCAGTGACTTATTCCATTCCATATGAATTATTAAACTTGGAAAAAAAAATTATACATATCTTAAAATAAATTAATAGTTATATTTGTTTTTAATGCAGTACGAAACTTAACCTTCAGATATATATTTTTTTAATTCACTTCAATACATATTTTTAATCGAAATTAAATACATACGTTTAAGTAACCTAAAATATATTTTGTTAAACTTCTACTCATGATCAAAACAATTATTCAATATTTAATAAGTTAATAATAACTCCTTCTAATATTTAGTAAAATGCATCCAATATATTTAATAATAATAAATATAATTATTCTGTCGTATATTACAAACTCAAAAAATGGATTTGAACCAGTTTGTCATATATTATTTAAAATTAATCTAATAGCCTTAAAAATATTTATGAACATCTAAAGCATTCTATGAATAAATTATTAAATTTAAATATTTATATGAATACAAATGTATAAGCATTTTTTTTTATATTTGGAACAATGTTTTAAACTTCAAATATAAAATATTTAAATATTAAAATCTCAAAAATTTAACTTTATATCATTTGAACTTTCAATATATACTTATTTAATTACAATATATGCATATATAAAACAAAATATAAAGTGCATAATAAATTACTTTATATATAAAGTGCATAAGAAATGAGTGTGTTTTTAAGAAATGCAATATTTTTGCTTATTGAAACAGGAAAAGTCGTAGATTGCAATGAGATTAAAAATTAAAATATTCCGTATTACCGTTGTCTGGAAATATATGGATATAGTGCAAAGGTGATTTACAAGAATCAAATGAATTTTCTATCAATTATAAGCATAACTTTTTTATTAATGATTTGAAAGCAATTAATAATAATATTTATATTGATTTTGCTATAAAAACATATATAAAAAATAAATTTACGTTGCAAAAAAAAAAAAAAAAAAAAAAAAAAAAAAAAAAAACAAACAACACACATTTTTTATATTAATATTTAAGTTAAATTTTTGCGTAACATTTTAAATGACACCTTGATCTTAGTTGAAAAGTTTCTTAGTAAAAAAATAAAATAAAATAAAAAAGAGAGAGCAAATCCATAGAGAGTAAAGCAAATTAATAAATAATTGAAACTAATACTAGAAGTCTTGAATGTTGACTTCTATGAATCATTAACATATTTTTAGTTTAATATTTGAAAGCAATTAATAATAATATTTATATTAATTTTAAAATAAAAACATATATAAAAAAACGAATTTACATTCTTAAACTTATATTAAGTTAAATTTTTGGGTAACATTTTAAATGACATCCTGATCTTAGCTGAAAAGTATCTTAGTAAAAAAAAAAATAATAATAATAAATAAAAAAATTAAATAAAAAGAAAGCAGAGAAAGCAAGTTATAGAAAAATCAAATTATTGAATAATTGAAACTAATATTAGAAGTCCATTTTCTGGAATAAATGCTTAGTTACATTATTTCAGTCATAGAAAATTAGCACTCAAATAACTATTACCTGTTAAATTCAATTTATTTCATATGAATGATTTTATAATTTTATGAAATTATTATACTTCGAAAACTATGCTAATATAACCGTTGGTAATAATACACTTTATTGCGTATTATATCTAAATATAAATCTGCTAATTCAAATGCCGAAATCCCCGTACGTAAAGGACAAAATTATTAAATTCATGGACACAATTTATGAAATTTTCTCCTCATTTCAATAAACACAAAATTATACAAAGTTTATTTCCAATCATTTTAATCAGGATGTTATTCTAAAATACAAGGGGATACTATATTATATCTTATTTTAATATTTTCATATTTAAATTTTCAAAATTAGGTTGTTTTTGCTTTTAAAAAGAAATCAACTTCAATAGAATAAAAACTTAATTACAGTAATTTAATTTAACTTGATTACAATAGCCTTTCTAATTGAATGGCATAATATAGTTTTTCAAGTTCTATGGTGACTAAACTATTGTTACCCTAAGCTAATGTTAATTTGATTACTATAGCCTTGTAATTTAATTGATTAGTGTATTTTTTCAAGCGTTATGATGACTAAGCTATTATTACTAAAAATTTAATAAATCAAAAATTATAAACTTTAATCAATTATTAAAACGTATTACAAACATTCAAATTATCACAGCATGTATGAATTTCTATCTTAAAATTTTAATATCACGTTTTAAAGTTATAACTAAGTTTCAATAAAAAAATTGACACTTAGTAAAGTAATTAAACATCTTAAAAATAAACGTTCAAAAAATAAAAAGAGCTTTTATCTTATAAAATATGATTATAAGCAATTTGATACAGTTTAATGAAATTTATAACAAAATATTATATTTATTTGTTTAAAATCTATAGAGTAATAAAACTTAAGAATTTTAATTAAATTCACAAACTAAAATGAGTAATAAGTAAATATGTTCTTCTTCATGTTCTATTGTTTAATATTAATTTAGTAATTTCAATAAATTGTAATTTTTTAATACAATTGAGGATCTTTTCTTTTGAAAAAGAAATTTGGATGAAATTATTTGAATAATATGGAAATTCTTTTATCTTGAAAATTTTAATCATTTGAATTCATTTTTGTTACATATTACCTTTTTTTCCCAATTATTTACATTTATTTCAAAAACTATCTTCAGTTGAGTAAGGTGCATTAACGTTTGATTAAAATATTATATAACTAATTTTAAAGTTTCGTAAATTATGCATAACAAATATTCAATTGCTTATAGCCAATATACAAAAAGTATACAATAATACTTATAGCAAATATACAAAAAGTATACATTAATACGTATAGCGAATTTACAAAAAGGAAAACAATAATACGTATAGCCAATATACAATAAGAATACACGAATTCAATTTTTGAAAACTTCATGTACTCAGCAATTTCAAATTTCAAAGATTATCAAATTTGTTTCAATTATATTATTTTTATCTTCAAAGAGAAATTGCCTTAACTTTTTATATTTACAATAGAAAAATCATGAAAATATATAAAACAATTAACTACTTAACAATTAACTAATAACTAATAAACAATTAACAATTAACTAAAATGAGAAATAAACATTTTTATTTCACATTTTTTTCCCTAACTACATGATCATTGATTTTTTTTCTATATTTTCATTTTAAACTAAAATGAAAACATATATCAATAAGTAAGAAAAATTCTTTTCAAATGGTAAAAGAACTAAAACTGAGAAATAGCATAAGTATTGAACTTCCTAAACCAAACAAAAAGCTATTACATACAAAATACATCTGTATAATACCATGCAATCATAAAAGACTTACTTGGAACACAAGTAAGCGATTATTTCCAGAAGTTATAAATCAGTTACAATCACAGTGAAAAATCACGCATCTTCTTCTCAAAGCTTCTATTTTAAAGTACATTGTAAATCATATTAACAGCTACATGTCGAAAATGCTCATAGGAAGAAATCACAAAAGCACTTTTTCAAAAGAGATTTAAAAAAAATACTACCACCTGGAAAAGAAAATCCCAAACTGCTACTTTCCGAAGAGAAATGATTGTGTGTTTTCAAGAAACGCAATATTTTTACTTATTGAAACAGGAAAAAGTCGTAGCTCGCAGTGAGATTAAAAAAATAAAATATTCCTTATTACCGTTACTGTCTGAAGAAATATGGATACAAATATACCGGAGAATCATAAAGAATGTGCTTACTTATAGCGCATATGTTTGGTAATGAATATTTATATCACAGATAATTCATACTTTCGAGTACATTTTGGATAATTTGGGCATTTGGATAATAGAACGAAGAAATATTTTTATTTAAAAATCTTTAATAAAAATTTAAATGATTTGAAATGTTTATGAAATATGATTTTTTTACTAAATAACGTACTATTTAAACAACATTAATATGATCTCTAATAGAGATCATATTAAGGTTACTTTAAATATAATGTTACACTAAAATACATGTTCCAAAATCACTGGAAAGCCCGTGAACTATTGGATAATAGAACAAAGGAATATATTAATTTTAAAATCTTTAATGCAAGATGAAATGATTTGTAAAAGTTTTTGAAGTGTGAATTTTTACTAAATGGCATAATAGAGATCATGTTAAGGTTACTTTAAATATAGTGTTATATTGAACTATATGTTCAAAAATTACTAGAGAGCTCATTAACTAATGTATAATAGAGCAAAGCGATATTTTATTCCTTATTACCGTTACTGTCTGGAAATATATGGATACAAATATACCGAAAAATAATAAAGAATTTGCTTACTTATGGCACATATGCATGGTAATGAATATTTATATATGAGATAATTCATACTTTCGGGTACGTTTTGGATAATTTGGACATTTGGATAATAGAACAAAGAAATAGTTATATTTAAAATTTTTTAGTAAAAATTGAAATGATTTGAAATGTTTATGAAATATGATTTTTTTACTAAATAACGTACTATTTAAACAACCTTAATATGATCTCTAATAGAGATCATATTGGTTAAGGTTGTTGTATATGGTTGTTTAAATACAGCGTTATATTAAAATAAGTTCAAAAATTACTGGAGAGCCCGTGATAAAAGAAAGAAATATTTTATTTAAAAATCTTTAATACAATATGAAATGATTGATAAAAGTTTTTTAAGTGTGTCTTTTTACTAAATAACGCATTAGAGATCATATTAAGGTTATTTTAAATATAGCGTTATATTAACATATATGTTCAAATATTATTTGAGAGCCCATGAACTAATGGATAATAGAACAAAGAAATATTTTATTCCTTATTACCGTTACTATCTGGAAATATATGGATACAAATATACCGAAGAATCATAAAGAATGTGTTTGCTTATAGCGCATATGATGGGTAATGAATATTTATATCTGAGAAAATTCATGCTTTCGAGTACATTTTGGATAATTTGTACATTTGGATAATAGAACAAAAAAATATTTTTAATAAAAAAATATTTAATACAAGATGAAATGATTTGTAAAAGTTTCTGATGTTTGATTTTTTAATAATAAGGTATTAGAGATCATATTAAGATTATTTTAAATATAGCGTTATATTTACGTTTGTTTAAGTTTAGCACTAGTGTCTTGCATTTGTAAAATAAAATACAGTGAAAAAAACTCAAGATGAAACTGGTTTGTTTGTGAAAGTGAAGCTTACTGACTTTTCCATAAATTAATTTGACTTTTATTTTTTTTAGTTCTTTTAATATTGAGAAACGCATGTTATTTCAGTCTTTCGGGTTAAAATCAAAATAATGTATATATATACTTGTTATTTAATAAGAACTAGAACAAAGTTAATTATATGACAAAAAATAGTTTTCATTAATTTTAAATCTTTCACAAAAAATAAAATGATTTCTAAATATTTTTGAAATATGATTGTTTACTAAATAACCTATTAGAGATCATATTACGGTTATTTTAAATATAGCATTATATTAAAATATATGCACAAAAATTACTGGAGAGCATGTGAACTAATGGATAATAGAACAAAATATTTTTATTTAAAAATCTTTAATACAAAATGAAATGATTTGTAAAAGATTTTGAAGAGAGTTTATTTTACTAAATAAACTATTTAAGATTGCATTTAGGTTATTTTTAATATGGCGTTATATTAAAATATATGTTAAAAAATTACTGGAGAGCCTGTGAACTAATGGATAATAGAACAAAGAAATATTTTTATTTAAAATTCTTTAATACAAAATGAAATGATTTGTAAAAGTTTTTAAGAGTATTTATTTTACTAAATAAATTATTTAAGATTACATTAAGGTTATTTTTAATATGGCGTTATAATAAAATATATGTTAAAAAATTACTGGTGAGCCCGTGAACTAATGGCTTTGGTACCAATGTTCTGCATTTGCAAAATAAAATGCAGTGAAAAAGGTCAAGATGAAATGGTTTGTTTATGAAAGTTAAGCTGACTGACTTTTCCATAAATTAATTTGACTTTTATGTGCATTTCACACACAACAGAAGGAAATTATTTCAGACCAAGGAGAAAAAATTATGCAAGTTCTTTTAACATTAGGAAATGCATGTTTTTTCAGTCTTTTTGGTTAAAATATAAAAATATCTAGAGTTCGTTATTAAATGGGTTTTTTTCTGACAGCAATAGAAAAAAAATGAATTGTTATTTAATAAGAACTAGAAGAAAGTTAATTATATGACAAGAAAATAATTTTTCAATCATTTTAATCTTCTAATAAAACAACCTTAAAATTATGATTAATTCTACATTTTTCAACAAATGAATTTTGTTTCTTAATAATTTTTCTAAATTTGTTTTGTTAATGAATTCTTTGACCTTATTTTATTAGATGAATAATTTTTAAAAATGGAGGTAATATCACTTTTATATAGTATCTTGATATTTGTAGATTTTTTTATAATATTGTTTTTTTAAAATGACACATTTATTTTCTTATCATAACAATAAAATATGTTAATTTGAATCAGAATAACAAATATTGCTTTAAAATGATGAATAATTATGATTTATTTGATTGATTAGGAAATATATGCAATTATGTAATTATTTAAATTGCGTTGTGAAAATTTACGCAATTTATTTGAAATGTATGTAATTACTTAAAGCCAGTTGACATTTTCTGATTTATTTTAACTTTGAAGATGCAATAATAATTTTTAATTAATTCCATTACTTTATATTTGAATAAAAAATTTAATTAAAACTCTTATATTTTCTAAAGTATGTAAAACAATGTAAAACTGTGTGTTATTTGTTTTCACGCATCAGTTACAAGATTTTAATAAATGATCATTAAAAAATTTGACAGTATTATGAAATTTGTAAAAAAATATATGTATATTAAATTCACTTTATCAATCTAAGGTTAATAAGTAAGCATAAATTAATAACAACGATATAATTAATTATCTAATTTTTTTATTGTTATAATTTATTATATAGCTATTCGTTTTTACGGTAAAGTTTGGGAATTATTTTAATAACGTTCTAGAGTGTAATAGTCCATAATTAATGATAAATTTTTAAAAAGTAAAAAAGTGAAATAGTAAGGGAAAACTTTCAAAATAATATCAGGATAAAAATTATTTTATAAAAAGTCTTTGTAGTCTTTTTGCATTGTATAAAAATATGATGCAAGTTTTAAATATTTTTTAACTACTACTATATAAATAAAATTATAGATATTCAAACAAACTTTTCCCTGTTGACTGTAAAATATGACATTTTAAAAATAATAAATTAATTCCGCCCTCTAAATATTAAGGTTGATTTCCATACTGCTATATTAGAAAATAAAAGATATTCTTATTCAATAACAATTTTTTTTTGTCATTCTTTTACTTTCATATGAATGAGAAAATTTTTATGTAAGCATTTGTACTATCATTAATAGATGGAACGCAAACAGAAATGTAAAATAATGATATATATATTCAATATAATAAAAAAAGACAATTCTGTTTGAATGTTTATACCACAATTTAAATGTACAGTAATTATTTTAAGAATACATTCATTCTCTTTCAAAAATAGTTAAAAAAATGCACAGTTTGAAAAGATTGATTTTTCTTTTTAAAAATGTATTCAAATTAATGTCATACAAAATGTTTTTTAAATACTTATTACAACATTGAAAGAGAATCGTATGATACCATAATTAGTTCAGGATAGTTTAAATACTTGAAACGGAGAGTAAAATTGTCTCATTAAATACATAGAGTGGAACAACGTATAATATATTTTTAAAAAAACAAACAGAAAGACAACATTTCATGCATGAATCAAAACCATGGATGAAAAGAAAAAAAACTTTCTATCGACTTTGAGCATACATATCATTACAGGAAGATATAAAATAAAGAAACGCTAGAGGAAGGATATCTCGGTAGGGAAAAAAAATCCGATTCAGAAGTCGAACTTGTATTTTTTTCCCTCTCCTTCGTAAATCCACAAAGAAAAGATATTATTATGCATGCTTCGCAAAATTGGCGGAAACACTCGACGTGGTCGTATGCTTGTCATTGATGTTCTACTTTAGTGTGAGTCATTTTTTTTATCCCTTTAAAGTAAAATAACGAGAACTTGGAATCAGGCCAGCCAATGACAATCAGATATGAGGGATAAAAAATTTCCCTATAGCCAAAGCCATTCCTTAGACAAATACATTGCAAGGGAATCGGCATTGTGTAAGTAATTGCAGGTTATAGCTTCTCTAATTATTCGTAAGGGCATTCATAACAGTTATATCTTTTGATGGTAAAGGGTTGGCACTACCGTACGGTGATTTATGATTTTTCGTAATTATATGGAAGAAGCCAGGTCATGTGGGTATCTGCCAAAAAACTCTTTTTTCTCTCAACTTTTGGTCTTTTTACTTTTTCTCACTGAATAACTTTTGGGGCCATTTTCCCCTTTTTGTTATGTAATTAATTTAATCTCAAGTGAGTCAGATGTTATCACATGTTCCTCTCAGGAAATTGATTTTACAATTAAACCTTAGGAATGGTGCTAGTTATTTTAGGTAATTAGGGGTTGCCAAAAATATAACCCTACCTGGTTTTGGAGTTTTCCTGAAAATATTGGTGATTTCTTTTTACTTCATTCCAAAAAGGATGGGACCAAAATAAAATTTAAAAAATCGATGTGACTGTGGGGTGTAATTTCATCGCAGTAAAGACACTAGATAGTGGAAGAATTGCATTGCTAAATTATGCAGCCATCTTTTTTAAATTTAGCTCAAAGTACTTTATGTGGATAAATCGTTTTTTCTTTATTTTACTGCTTAGACCAATGACTTAGTTCGATTTTAATTTAGTTCAAAAACATTTTCACTTTGTAATATATTAATTTTTTATTTTAAAAATTTTTTTTTAAAGTTATTTTTAAAATCTTTTTTTACCTCTTAGACCAAGTTCGATTTTAATTTAGTTCAGAAACATTTTCACTTTTTAATAAATATTTTTTATGTCAAAACGATTTAGCTCCAAGTACTATATAAGGAAAAATTTTTTTTTTTTTACATTTTTTTTTTTTTTTTTTTTTTTTTTTACTTCTTAAACCAAGTTTGATTTTAATTTACTTGAAAAATATTTCCTCTTTTTAATATTTTTTTTAAATTTCAAAATGTTTTAGCTCAAAGTAACAAGGATAATTTTTTTTTTACTTCTTAGGCCAAGTCTGATTTTAATTTACTTGAAAAAAATATCTTTTTAATAGTTTTTTTTTTATTTCAGAAAGAACGTTTTATGCAAAGCTACAAAAACTGTATTGTTTGAAAAAGAAGTAATTCCTTCATTATTTAATTTTAAAATTATGAATAAATTCAAAAAATTCTTGATAAATTCACTTCTTTTCGATTGAAAATAAAAATAAATTTCCAAAAGTTAAATTTAGACCAGGGGTGGCCAACCCAAATGATCTTGCGGCCCAATTTGAAAATGCCTCATAACTCCGCCGACCGCATATAAAATTATATATCCCCATATTATATTTAGACCCACTATTATTAAAACCTGTTATATAAGATGTTCCAAGATGCCCGCGCATCATGAGTTCACAGAATATAATTTAATTATTCTGGGAACGCATAAATACAACAGTATCTTTCATATATTCGCAAGAATATTATTTTAAAATTAAAGTTAATTTTTTCTCATAATTTAGACTGTCAATTTTTCAATATAGGGATGCACAAATAATGTATTTTTTTTATACATTGGTTTTCACTACTTTGGCCATTATAAAATAAATGTGTTTTGTAAAAGTTCGATAAATCTCACGGGCAGGAAAAATGCTCAAGGCGGGCAGTCCATGATCTTGATAAAGTAATAATTTTCATAGATATCATTAAAATCAGGTCAATATTAATTTCCTATTCAACATAATTATGTTGAATATTAAATGAATTTTAGGCTGTTTGTTTTGTTTCTCAACAAACAAATTGAACGAAATAGATATGACCTTTTTTTAAATTTTATTTCATTTCTTTAAAAAAATGCAGAATTAAATCTTTTGAAATTGTGTTTCTTTTCTGATATCATAAAAATCACATAATTAATTTGATATTTTAATTAGTTAAGGTTGTTTGGTTTGTTTCTCAACAAACAAATTGAACGAAATAAATATGATATTTTTTTTAAAAACTTCCATTAAATTCTAAATATTTTGTGTGGTAAATCTAAACCAAATCAACTGCACCATCTTTCTGGATCATTCCCATGAATTATTTTCTCTCTTTAGAAATTTAAAAAGAAAAAAAAATCCTTTTATCTCTTTATATCTGTGGCCTCGAGGGTTGCATGTTTCTGTAATAAATAAGAAGAAAAAATGCATTTTATATAAACTATTTACACATACATCGATAAATTGATGTCCTTGAGATAAAATAAAATCGACCTAAATGTTCTTCGTTTGTAAATATTTATAGACAGAATTTAAATGTTTTGGGGGTATTTATCAATATTTGTGCTTCAAACAATAATACATTATGTTAAACCTGTTAAAGTTTCTAATATTGATAATTTAATAAACTTATTTTATCAAAAAAAAAAAAAAAGACTCAAAAGAAAAATTCAAAAGATTTTGAATTCAAACATTAACGTATTAAGTCCCCTTCTATTTTATTATTTTATGTTGTACACATATAGCACCAGTAAATTATTTTTTTTAAGAAAAAAGTGTTTTGCAACAAACAATCACATAAATGCAAAGAATTACAATCCAATATTCAAATCAGAATGAAACTAAAATATTTTCTCAGACCATAAATACTAATTCCAATTATTTTCCCTAACAGAAGGAAATTATTAATATAAAACTGATTCAATCATATATTAGAATGTATTGTTTTCCAAAAAACAATTCAATGGATAATGCAGAGTGATAAACAAATTCATTAACAACAGATGATCAACAATATTATTGAATAATATGCCCCAAAAGTTCTTAAATTTTAAAAATGACGAAGAATAAAAATCAACAAATTGATATTCAACTAATGTCTGAATTCAGAAGATTTTGAACTGGATTTTATTTCATTATTATATTTTTTTGCTGTATACATAAAAAAACAGTACATTTCGGTTTTTTTAATAACAAAAATGTGTTTTATATCAAACATTAAAACAAATTCAAAGTATAATTGAAAATTTAAAATCCAATATACAAATTCACAATCCAATATACAAAACAAAATCAAGCTAAAAAGGTTTCACAGACCATAAATAATAATTCCAATTATTTTCCCAAAGAGGAAGAAATAATATGATATTATGATTAAATGATATTATTATTTAAAAAAAAAAAAAACAATTCAATATTTGAAGCAGAGTAATAAACAAATTCATTAACAACATATTATGAACAGGAACAATCAACAATGTTATTGAATAATATGCCCAAAAGTCTTATAGATTTTAAAATGACAATGCTAAGTCAAGAATAAAAATCAACAAAT
Organism: Caerostris darwini; assembly: GCA_021605075.1. Lineage (NCBI taxonomy): Eukaryota > Metazoa > Arthropoda > Arachnida > Araneae > Araneidae > Caerostris > Caerostris darwini. The sequence goes on from BPLQ01002288.1 coordinate 97,104, forward strand.
TGATATTCAACTAATGTCTTGAATCCAGAAGACTTTGATCTGGACAAGTAAGCCAGATCAAAAGCTGCTGAGCCTTCTCTAATCCTTCCCTTTTCATCTCTCTTGAAAAAGGAAAGCAGCGTTTAAGGCCTTCTCGAAAACGTTTCCTTTTCCGGCCACGAGGAATGCATGCCTGGGCGATGAATCCGCATTGACCTCTTGGAACCCTGGCATCTCCGAGCGTGGTAATTACGTAATTGTTTTGAACAGAGTGGCTGTGAAATTGTTTGCAGCTTCCTCGGACCGGGGGACTGTTCAGGACGGAATGCAACGCTCATTAAACAAAGAAGTCGTACGAGTCGTTTCGGATTCTGTTTCTAATGGGAAAACGACGTCCCCAGACTATTAGTGGTGCATTGTCTTTCAGCGGCTTTCTTTCAATCGCTTGCGCGGAATTCATTTATCCGCACCGCCGTCTCTCAGTCGGGACACTTTAAGATATTGATACCGCCATTTTAACATTATTATTCCATTCATTTGTATTTTATATTCCATTCTTTTATATTTTAAGATATTGATACGAGAATATTAACGTTATCATTCCATTCATTTATATAATATTTTGATACAAGAATTATAACATAGTTATTACATTCATTTATATTTTATATTCCATTCATTTATGTTTTATATTCCATTCATTTATATTTTTTTCCGTTCATTTATATAATATATTAACACAAGAATTTTGACATAATTATTCCATTCATTTGTATTTTATATTCCATTCATTTATATTTTTAAGATATTGATATGAGGATTTTAATATTATTAACCCATTCATTTGTATTTTATATTCCATGCATTTATATTTTAAGATAATAATACCATTTCTTATTCACTTTCTTTAAACATAAACACAATATGATTCCGTTTATTGGCATATTATATATTGTATATATATATATATACTACAAAAAAATAAAGTGAAGAATTTTTATCGTAAACTAATATATTTTTACATAATTATTTTATTTGAACAACTTAATCCAATTTAAAATTCTGGCAAATGCTTGGGTGCTTTATTTAATAGTTTGCTCATATATATATATATATATAGTTTCCATTATTTACTGTGTTTATTTAAAATATTAATATGATGAAAGACTTTTAACAACTTATTATTCAACCTTTGCATTATTTAATGTTATTTAGTCATTTAATACTCTTTAAAATACATTATAAATTAATAAGAATTTTTTTCAATCGGTCACATACAATTAATTTACATGAATCACAGTGTCGATGAAAATTAATTTTGTTAGTAAATACAGATGTGCTTAATTTATTTAAATTTAATTACGCTTATTTAACTACACAAAGCCATTTTTTCAATAAGTTATAATTTATGAGTAATACCATTTTTCTACGAGGTTGTTTAGAATAATTAAATGGAATTTAAGAATTGTAAATGTGTATTTATTATTCTGCATTTAACTTATTTTTTTTTTAAAATTGAATCGTTGTTTTATATTTTCATAATTGATCATTTCGCCTTATTTCTAAAAGAGACATTGTGCCATATATTTATATTATTGTGCGATGTAAATGAATTTGAAAAGCTTTTATAAATAATTGATAATTAATTAAGATACGTCAGAAATATTCAGTGAATCATTAATTTGCTCGTTATTCATAAAAAAATAAAACTTTTAGAAATATTTTATTATTCAAAGATTTAATGTATTTTAAATGTAATGAATTTTGAATCATATTCAAGCGTGTTTTTTAATAAGTATTATTTTATTGTATTGTATTGAATTACAGAAGAAAAGTACAATGTAATGCATTTAAAATAATACATTTTGCCAGACAAAATTACGCATTTATAATTAATTAATTATTTTCTATTAATTATTGTAATAGAAAAGTACTATTTAATTATGCAGATAATTTAATACTTTAATTCTTAAAAATATTCATGATTCATTAATTATTTGACTTAAGTATATTAATTTAATTAATGACGAAATAATTTTTTTTTTAAATTGTCTAATTTTTGAAAGCTTTTTATTCTACATATTTCAATAGCTATTTAATTGCTCACTTGTATTTGCATGGTTATACCAGAAAATGGCTCTTTATATGTAAAAAAAAAATAATAATATCTCAATTATTCATTCTACATTTTGCAAATATCTTTTCATACTAATTAGCAATATGATTATCTAGCACAATTATTTCATTCGAGATATTTAAATAATTGCATAGTTTAAATTTTCTTGAAAAAAAAGTTTCAATAAACTGATATGATTTGAAGTACAGTCATATTTAGATTTTTATTTAATGTAAAAATTATTGAAATTGTATTCATTCTCATTCTCATCGCATTCTGTTTACGAATTGTTTTACTATTTTTATTTATATACTGCTTTATGTTCATTTGATTTTGGAGTAACATTTTAGAAAACATTTTAGAAGCATTTTTCTGTGTCTTTTTATGTTATAAAAGATATTTATTTCAGTTCTTTCATTTCATACTTTTCATAAAATAATACATAACTTTGCATGCATGGTAAACAATTGTTAAATCATAATAATTTTTATTTTAAGCCAAAACTATTGGTGTGTTAGTGTTTTGCCAGTCTTTTGTCACCTATTGTAAAGTATTTTATAATCCTCAAAACAATATAATATGTGCTTTTAATTATTTCATGTTTTTTTTTTTAAATTATTCTGTATTATTTCAATAGAGTTGTTTTAAAATTGAAATATTCGACATTAATAATATATTTGCTATGTATTGAAATTCCGTAGTTTGTTTTTTTATTTTATACTTTTCATAAAATATTATATAACTTTTTATGCAGGGTAAATAAATTGTTAAATCATAATAATTTTTATTTTAAACCAAAAATATTTGTTTTGTTTTACCAGTGCTTTTCACCTATTGCAAAATATTTCATAATCCTCAAAACAATATATGTGCTTTTAATTATTCCATATCTTTTAATTTCTATTATTTGAATAGAGTTGTTACAAAATTCAACTATTAGACATCGATATTATATTTGCTATTGAGTAGTATTTTAAATTCCGTAGATTTGTAAGTTTTATGCAAATTGCTTAAAAACATTTTTAAAAATTTGTTAAATGTATTGCTTATATTGTGTGATAAATTTAAAATAATATTTTTGTACAATACTATTAATGAAATATTTATTAAGACTTTATTGATTTTAAACTCAATGTTTTCTAAATACATTTGTTTTGTGTTCACTAATTCACTTCATTATTTGAACTTATTAATAAAATATGGAAACATTAAATTATACTAAAATAAATTTTTTGATTACTTTAATAATGTATTTTTTTCAGTAAAAAAATACATTTAAATAAAAAAAATGAGGTAATATAATAATAATGAGATCTTTGAAGCATTATAACTTGCTATAGGATTTTCATAAAAAGTCCCAATCAGTATATTCATAAACGGAATTTAAATTTAAGGCTTTACTTTATTGTTATTAAAATAGCCTTTATAAAAAATACAATTTGTAAAGAGAGATATAAATAAATTTTTTCCACCATCATTTCTAAATCATCATTGATATTTCAATCAATCAATTTTTTTAATAAAACAATGGCCATATTATTATTAGGATTATCCCAGAAAAAACTTTTATCAATAGAACCCCTCCGACTGCCTTAAAACAAAGAATTAATAATTGAAGATGAATTTTAATACTTCATTATAATTTTATTATTCTGTAAAAATATGTTGAAGGTAATTAAATAAACCTAAAAAATTATTAATTTTGCTTTTCATTGTATAAAAGATTATTCAACCATAATTTTTAAATGGTCGTTGTCATATTAATCAATCAATTTATTTAATAAAACAAGAGTCATATTAATATTAGTTTCGATTATCGAAAAAAAAAAATAAAAAAACATTATCAATAGATATACCCTCAGTGACTGCCTTCGTACAAAGACCTAATACTTGAAGCTGGATTTTAATGCTTCATTACAATTTTGCTTTTCTGTAAAAATATGTTGAAGGTAATTAAATAAACTTCAAAAAATGATTAATTGTGCTTTTCAATGTATAAAAGATATAATTATGCTTACAAAACTGAAGTTAATTACCAAAAATGGAATTAAAACAAATAAGGCAAACAATAATTTCACAGTTGATGAGAAGTGTTGTTGTGTTAAATGTTTTCCGATCATCATTGTTCTCTTATGTTATGTATGTTGTTATCTCGTACTACAAATAATTTGTTTGTTGTTTCTTTTACATGCATAATAATGCAGCATAATATGTAATTTATACATCTATTGGGATTTCGAGAATTTATAATAAGATTGATTATAGAGATTTGATACTTTAAAAAGAGTTGAATACACGCCATTCCTTAAGTACACCTATTTACTTACAACAAAGAGGTATGAGTCTTTTATATTATACATAATATTTATCACATTACAATATATCGAATTTCTGTCTCATTTGAATATTAGTTACTATTTATAATTAGTAAAAATTAGTACTGAGATATTCTTTAAAAATTTATTCGAAATAAATATACAGCGCCTATGTTTTGTTAAATTAAAGTTAGATTTTATATAACGATTATTTCTGCTGGAATTCTGATATTCTCATACATCTATAATTATTATAAAATTATGATAAATGTTTTTAAAATAGTACAATAACAAGTAATTACCTAATTCCATGTGTTCCTATTTCATTCTATGTATTTAATGATAACTTCACGATTTACTGTCATCACTATGAAAAAAATATCACATGAAAGAATATATCATATCAAAATATTTTATATCAATCAAAATCCTTCTGCCAACATATTGTAATCCATCAGATAATTTGATGTTAAACATTTAAACTTCTTCTTCTTCATTAGAATATTTTCGTATAAAATCAGCTTATTTAACTTCCGTAATAAGGTAAATTTCCTTTATTAATAAAAATTGCTTGTTCATAAAAAATAATGCTTAAGAAAACCATTTATTATTATTATTTTTCTATTTGGTGTTAATTTTTCATTATTTTTGTAAAAATAATAAATTATTTTTATTAAATATATGTTTAATAAAAATAGTATAAACATTTATGTACATACTTTTTAATACTAATGAATGTATGCATTATTATTAAATAATTATTATTAAAATATTTCTGGTTTATAAGTAAAAAAAAAAAATATCTACATGTGATTAATATTAAGTGATATAAAAAATTATTTATTTTTTATGATATTTGTTGTATATATATGTATTTTTTTTTTCTATTTTGAGTTATATTTTCATTATTACTGTAAAAAATAATAAACAGTTCTAATTAACTATATGTTTAATAAAAATGGTATAATTATTTATATATATATATACTTTTCTAATACTAATGAATGTATACAGTATTATTATAAAATATTTCGATTTGTAAGTAAAAAAAAATCGGCATATGATTTATATTAAATATTAAAAAATTATTTATTTATTATGGTATTTGGTGTTATAAATAAAATGAATTAAATGCGCCATCCCAAAAAAAAGTTATTATTTAAATAAATCAGATCAAATTTTGTTAGAAAATTATTTCTTTTTCCGAAATTAAATATTGCAATTAACTAAATCATTACCTTAACGTTCCAAAAAAAAAAATTTTGTCCTTTCATAGTAGACGTAATTGCGAAAAAATGATACGACGATTAAAAAAAAACAAGGAATATTAAAAATAAAAATATAAAGTTAATTTATTAATTATTTTTGTGTTGCTAATATCCAAGCAATTTCCCAACTTCCGAATCATAAAGAAAAAATCACGTTGGTCGTAAATTAATTTTTAGGTTGGATGGAATATGTCACAAACATCGGCTCCCCCCAAAATGCCATACGTTTCTTGCGCGTAGCCCATTGCAAGGATTAATTCATGCAGAAAATCACTTGAAACTATTTCCTGTCTAACTTTCTCCATTATACTCACATAACATGGCCCAGTTGACCTAACGTTTTCACTAAAATGAATTAAATGACACTCAAAATATCACTTGGAGTCAGACATTTTTAATAAGGGGGAATAAATTTTTTAGAACACTTTAAAATTAACATTTTAGGCTAATTTCGTTTTATAAATATATGCTTGACTTAATTATTTCACAAAGTTGCTATTTCACAGAATGTAAGAAATAATGGGATATTATTTTTTGTTAATCACTTAAGCTTATTTATTTATTTTATATAGTAAAATACATGAATAGTATAAAATATATACTTTAGTAATTGTTTATGTTAGCTATATTTGCTGTTTAGGGATCTTGTATTGTTTATCACTTATCATGATAAAAGTGTTTAGTTTTGCAAACTGCAACAAGATCTTAACAGAAAATTTTCATTTTTTTATGGTTTATGTGAAAAATAGCATTAAAATGAATAATGTATTTAAATAAAGCGTGCATCATTGATGATGATGTCTTCCAATTGTGGCTTGATACTTATTTGGGAATTAGACATCAATGGTTCTATTTGAATGTTATTGTTGTTCAAGTTTCAAGGTTGTTCAATTGTTCAAGGTTATGTTTTGAATCGGACATTGGCGAGATTGGATTGCTTGATGATACTCATTTTAGAACAAAAATTTTTAATCCACATTCACCATTTGAACCGAAGAACTTTTTAATTGATAGATAGATAATGTCTGTCCAGACATAGACAAAAAGATTCATCATCATTAGTTGGATTTCGAACTAGAACTGATTCATAAACCCGACTCACCGTTCACCAGATGCCTCCAGAAATTAGTGCATAGTTACTCCATTGTTGCCCAGAATTCTAAAAACTACATGGTGTATATACTTACTGTGGCATTGTCGTCTGTCACACTGCACTGGTTTTCAGAATTTGTAATAAATAAGCAATTTTTTCTTTCTGATTTCTAGACCAGCATCAAAACATTCATTTATTGCAGTAACCCATATTAACTTTCTTTTCCACCATAACAACTTCTTTGTCACCTGCAATATGCTACCCAAAACTCTTATTATAATTTGTATTTAATAATCACACAAATCTGACTGACAGAAGTCTAACAGCTTTCGAAGCACTTAGACTATTTGTTGTTCTCCCCGAGCTGAACCACAACTCTTCAATTCCTAGTCTTCAATCAAGTGAAAGGCAAGAGTTTTTCAGATTCTGCGGTCATGGTACGTGAGCTCAGGCACAAATAAAACCTGAGTAGGAAATACATTTTTTTTTTTTTTTTTTTTTTGAGATTCGAAAATATAATACGTTTTGTGACATGAATATCTGACTTGTATTAATGACGCTTAATATTTGCTCGTGAAGCAGTGATGTTTCTGACAGAAGTTGCACTATTAACTATTAAAATTGCTTCATAAGACTGTATGTTAATCCTATTCAATCACGATCAATTCCACGTACCGTAGTCTAGGTGACACTGATCTACGTAAAAGTTTGATGTATGCTAAAATTTAGGTAATGTATGATGATGATGATTATCTAGCTGATGTATGGCTAATATTTAAATATTTACTTGTTTAATAAAGCTACATCAGGTCTCTCTTTTTAGCCTTTGATTAAAAACAAAAATATTTTTAAAAATTGCCAATTATGTTTTTTAAGTAAAGTAGGCATATGGAGAAACAAATGGATATATGTAGAATTACAATGTAAATATGAAAGGCATAGGTAGAAGAATGGATATGGACGAATTAAATGCGCATATGAAGGCCATACGTATAATGAACATATGAGGAATTAAATGTGCATATAAAGAAGAATGGATATAAAAAGACTGTTGAATATATGAAGTCCATATGGCCCATTCGACATGCAGCCCACGTACGGTAGTCTAGGCGACATTGAGCTACGTAAAAGTTTGATGTATTCAAAATAAAACGTGTAGTTTTCAAAATGTAACATGCATATATTGCAACAAAATAAAAACAAATTAAATTTTATGAGATTAATTTACATTTAATTCCCCCTTTTTCTTCTTCTTTAATTTACCTTCTAAACCATGTCAAGGTCTGTAGGATTATAAACATTATAAAAAAAGTAACAGAAAAGGAAATTTAAATGTGTTTCAGAAACGCAAATGTATAAAAAAAGAGCCAAGGTTTTGAGAAAAAAAAAACTAGTAAGCGGATTACAAATTTAACCGTTTTATTTATACGCATACTTAAAAACAACATAATGGTTTTAAATGTTCTGTAAAAAAATACCATCGTTAAAATAATTTCATGTTACCTTATTTAATTTTAGTTTAGATGAACCATAAAAAAAAAATAAGTAAAAAATAAGGAAACATTTTACAAGAACACATGCAAACACACTCACAAAAAAAAAAATAATAAAATGAAATAAAATAAAATAGAAGGTGAAACGAACATAAAAAAATGAGGTACTCATAAATACACTAATTACTAACGAAAGAAAGTTTTGTGGATAAATCTGTGTTAATAACGGTATCAAAATACTTCCTTAACTGGTGTAGGAAAAAAACACATACAAAAGAAACAAACAGAAATAAGGGAAAAACACAGTTTGGTGTGAAAGAAAGGAGACTGACTTTTATTTATGTTGTTACTAACAGCTCAGTTGTGAAAAAAAAAAAAAAAAAAAAAAAAGGATAGTGTTTGTACAGAAAGTAAAAATGTGTTCCGTACGTGCTTAACCGAGTCTTTCAAAATTCAGAAAAAGAAAAAAAAAATGTCTTCCCGTAAAGAAAAATGAGAGAAAAAAAAACGATGAAAAAAAATTGATGGAAAAAGTTAGCCTTCACAGTATTGTGAACAGTTAAGTATTCTCTTTAATGGCTACTATAAATATATTACTTAATCCTATATATTGCAAAAGTCACGGGGATTCACGAATTATCGTATTTTTCTCTTCATAAAGACCATTAGCAGTTTATTCAAGTTTATTTATCAAGCCATATATTTTGTTTATTACATGTTTACCTCAAAATTTCTCTTTGCATATTTTGAGACATTTTATGATTCAATTATTAAAATAAACACTTTTTATAACAATGTTACTCCTTTTAAAGACTGTTTTTTTGGTATATAAAGAAAGCATTTTGGATTAAAGCTAAACCTTGCTAAAAAGAGTTAAAATATGTGATAAAAAATGACATGTAAGGAAATACTATTCATTCTTCTATAGAGTTTGTAAAACTATATTTATTGTTAACGTAACATAAAACTATTTTTGCTTACATTTTTATTAACTAATTTGCCCCATTCTTTCAAATATTATACAAGAACTGATTTACATGTCAGAATAACAAAACGCACAAAAGGCATTAAAGTATGATATTTAATTAATTAAATAATATTAATTAGCGAAAGTATATCTGCGAATTAGTAAATATAATATATTTTTTTTATATGATATAATAATTTTGATAAAATTAATGTATTAAGCAAAATGAATAATAATTATATAAGATTGTACGATTGGACTTCACTAAGACGCCATGCATATAGGTTTGGTTTGCTGCTCTACGGTCATTTTGTGCATAATTTAGGGTAATTAGACTGGGTAACATGGATTCCGAACCACTCATAAACATCCATGCCACCGTCAGGATTCAAACTTGGTGGTAGATAAGCCTAAATAGCCTTAATAGCCAAAGGCTAGAGTGCTAGCCAATTGGCCATCAGGCCGCCCTTGCATATAGAAAATATTTTAATGAATAATTAGTATACTTCTTATACTGTGTCCTTGTACATTAAAAGTATTACATTTGCTTTATCAAAGATAGGTTCAAGATTGCATTGGATTGTATAGTTATTTAAATATTTATAGTTTTAATATTTTATTTGCTTGATATTTAATATATTAATATTATTCTTTTAAATTGGTAAATTATTTATTCTAGATAGATTAAAAATACTACAGAAAAATAAATTATATCTTTGGCCAATATTAGAAGTTATTATAATTCTCATTCTAAGATGAGAATTATAATAACTTCTGATTAATATAATAATTCTGAATTAATATAATAATATTATTAATATGATAATATTCATATGAATTAATATATAATTATAATTTTCTGATTAATATTATATTCTGAATTAATATTATAATTCTCATTCTAAGATGGTGATAAAATGGTTCATAATTGAATAATTTTATTTTTAAGATATGAAAAAAATGAAACAGTTTTAATTAGTATTATTTAAAAAAATTGAAATATTTCAAAAATAACTTTTAGTTCAATTAATTGAATAAGTATTAATTGATCATTTTAATAATACACGTGTAGCTTTCTTTTAACTCCTTCACAATTTTGTATCGATATAAAACTTTAAATCGCTTTAATAATTAAGTTATTTAATAAACGTTCTATAATTTTTCAAATTGGCATCACAAAAAAAATTTGAAAAATTCACCTTTTTTATTTTTTTTTATTTTCATGATTCTATATAATCTTTTTAATTTTTATTATTAATACCTTTTTTTTTTATTTATTATTGCTTTTTACTTTCTCGTTAAGGTTTATTTTTTACTTTCATAATAAAGCCTATCTGTTATTATTATTTATATATTTTGTAATATTTTAAGGATTGCAATAATTTTTACTCAAATTTTAATTTTTGTGATCATTCCCAATTATTGTTTAAGATGGATTTTTGCATTTATTATATACAATATATAATGGTACAAGGGGTTTCATAATTGTTGCGAATTTGAATTTTAAAAGGCCAGCGAACCAAAATCCTTAAGAAGTATTATGCAATAGATGAAAAAATCTACTCACTTTCCAGTAATCAGAGTGGGTGTGAATACAAATTGACCAATCTAGCATGAAATTATGTGCGATTTAATCTCAACAGAGTAGCACATCCAGGGAGTAATATAGAATATTAAAAATTAATTTTAAGTGCATCTCTCCCTTTGTATAATATTGCTAAAGAAATATTCGCCAAATAACATAACATCCAATATTCATGTTTGCCAGATTTTATTTACAGTTTCAATTTCTTCTTGGCATTGTCTATGCATTCGTGTTATAAATATGTTTTTTAAAATTGGCGACAGGAAAAAACTTCGATTCGCCGGTTTTATTATTATAATTTTTTTTTAATTTTCATGTTAAAATATAATCTTTTAAATTTTTGTAATTAATAATTTTTCTTTTTATTTATTATAATTATTTTTTACTTTCACTTTAAGGTTTATATTTTTATTTTTTTAATGAGGCTTATCTATTGTTATTATTTATATTTTTTGGAATATTGCAAGGGCTGCAATCATTTAGATTCAATTTTTAATTTCTGTGATCAATTACACGTTTACACAATTTGTTTAAGATGGATTTTTGCATTTATTAAATAAAATATATAATGGTATGAGGATTTTCATGTGAAAAGTGAATTAAGATGGATTTTTGCATTTATTAAATAAAATATATAATGGTATGAGGATTTTCACGTGAAGGGTGGATTCAGATGGATTTTTGCATTTATTAAATAAAATATATATTGGTATAAGGATTTTCACGTGAAAGGTGAATTAGTGAAAGGAGGATTAAGATGGATTTTTGCATTTATGAAATAAAATATATAATGGTATAAGGACTTTCACGTGAAAGGTGAATTCGTAAAAGGAGGATTAAGATGGATTTTTGCATTTATTAAATAAAATATATAATGGTATAAGGATTTTCATGTGAAACGTGGGGATTATAGGGAATTTCTGAATTTGAAAAAGGCAGCGGACCAAAATGTTTAAGAACCATTGTGCAATAGAATCTAAAAATCCACTCACTTTCTGATAATCAGGGTGGGTGTGAATCCAAAGTGACCAATCTAGCATGAAATTATGTGCGATTTAATCTCAAACAGTGTAGCCCATCCAGGAAGTGGGTGCCAGCACAACACTGGGACCCTCCTCCCAAAAAACATCTGTGAGTCAAAGCCGCGGGGCATGTGCCCCCGATCCACGCGAGTACATTTCTACCTTTCAGTCACATGTGCCATGTCAAGGGTCCTATTTGGGGACACCGAGAAAGGTGGGTCCCGGGGAAGTTAACAATGGGACGCGTTATTGGATGACACGTCAGTTCACTGTCACGGGGTACAAGTAGTGGGTTTGGCCCTTAACGATGATGGGGTCTGTTTTCATACGGGGGTGGGGTTTGGGGTGCTCTGTCGATTTCGATTAAAAGCTGATGGAGTGCAGAGAATGTGATCAGGGATTAGCGGGGCAGAGGGGGTGGAGAAGAGTCAGTACCATATGGCAGATCGTTTTCAGTGGATCCCTGAAAATTTGAATTAAATACATGGCAATAGTTTCCGGATCAGGACGATAATGCGAGCTTATTTCTGTAGTTATTGTAATATTCTGGGAACCCATCCGGTGTTGTCCGTTTCCTATTGTTCGAATTCGTGCTTTGAATTTTAAAAATGATTATTTTAGCTATAGGATTATTTTAAGTAAGATTAGTTATTTAAACATGATTCTGTAGAAAGTTATTTTAAATTTTACTGATATCTTCAAAATATGTTGCGTGTTTTATATAAAATTAACATAAACTATTTTCTTCGTTTTTAGATTGAATTTAAGACACATCCGTTGTCCGTTTCATTTTGTTCAAATTTGTGCTTTGAATTTTAAAATGATTATTTAGTTCAGGATTATTTTAAGTAGGATTAGTTATTTTAAAAAGATGTTGCAGAAAGTTATTTTAAATTTTACTGATATCTTTAGATAGAATGGTCTTATGATTTATCTTTAGAATGGTTTATTATAAACCATTTTCTTCGTTTTTGGATTGGATTTTAAGATATATCCGTTGTCCGTTTCCTTTTGTTTAAATTCGTGCTTTGAATTTTAAAAATGATTATTTAGTTATAGGATTATTTTAAGTAGGATTAGTTATTTACAAATGATGCTATAGAAAGTTATTTTACATTTCACTGATATCTTTAGAATAAGTTACGGGCTTTATATGTATATATATATATGTCGTTCCATCAATTTGCATGCTAATGCTAATATCAATCATCTTTGCTAATTAATATAGTAGATCAATTTATAGTACAAAAAATTCAGACATTGAATTTTTTTTTTTTTCAACTTTGCAAAACTTTCTTTTCTGATGTTTAAAAATATCCTTGCCTGAAAGTATAATATATTTTTTAAATAATTTGTATTGTTTCCAAAAATATAAATTCATAAGACATTTGTATTTACTATTACCATATATTGAAGCCCATAATAGACCATTTTGTATTATAGTATATATATATATATATATATATATATATATATATATATATATATATATATATATATAAACTATTTTCTTTGTTTCTGGATTGAATTTTATGAGGCCATCTGCTTACCGTCATTTAAAATTTACTGTTAACTTTACACTTTAAGAACAACTATTTAATAATAATTAACTTTTTACTGAGTGAAGAAATTTAAAACATTATTTTCAGTAATGTAAAAAATATCATTTTAATCATAAACTGTTAATTTTTGTTATATTTCCAACTTAAAAGTCCTGTTTTATGGCTATTCATAAGCATGTTAACGTGTTAATGCACCTTACGTTAATGTGTCACGTTAAATTCATCTTATCATTAATTCCTCAAATTCATCTCATTACAAATGGTGAATCAAACAAATTTTCAATTGAATTTAATTTATTCTTCGATTTTTACCTTCTTGAAATGTTATGATTACAAACAATTTTATGAAATTGTTCCATGAAAAATAGTTAAATAATTAAAATTTTGAGAATATAAGATTTCGACACGATCATTTTTAATTCCAGTGTATTACCTTCTGGTCTGAAAACAAAACAAAAAAAAAAGGTTTTCAAAAATCTAATTTTTTGAAAATAGTTTTAATTTTTAATATTATTCAATTCCTTCTATTAGCTTACTCTCTCCCTATATATATCGTGTTCAAATTTGTAATCGTTCATGAAATACTTTTTATTCATTCACTCGAGTTCAAATACCTTTTTTCTGACCATTAGTAGATGACACTTGATGTTAATACAGTTTTTTCAAATATTAATTCATTGTTTACATTTAATTAGTTAATTATATTTTTTTTAGATTTAAGTTGCATATATCAACCAATAGATGGCGCTAGATAAACTTAAAAAAAATGAATGAAAATTATTTATAAAGGACTTTCTGCAATACAGTGAAAAAAAGTAGGAATTGACTTTAATTTTTTATATTTTTTATTACTTGCTTAAGAATATGATTCATTTTCTTCAAATATTCGACCCAGATATTTATTCTGAAAACATTGAATTAGCTTATATATTGTTTTATGCCATTTTAAAAATTTATATTGAATTGTACAATTTAATAAAAAAACATTTTGGTACTGTAAAAATAAACATGCTTATTTATGACATACAGACACAATCAGTTTCCTAGCTGCTTTTGAGCTGTGGCCAAATTTCCATATTTTACGAGACACACCCTTGTCAATGACGACACACAATGGTAAAGCGGAAAGAGAATTCTTTGAATGGATACTACGTTCCAAGAATATTATCATTAACATTTTTAATTAAGCTGAAAACTACTGTACGTTATAATTTGTGAATGAATAAAATGCTACTTTATTATGTTCTTTAACAACGATGACTCACAAGTATTTAATGAAAATGTAATATTTTTTTTTTTCAATTTTAATAATGTTTTTCTACAAAATGGATAATTATTACATAATACATCAATTTCTCTTGAAAATTATTTTCTTGCATTTAATTGCATTTTGTAAAGTATATGATACCTTTTCCTTTAATTTTTAAAAAATCTACTTGATGTAACAAATTTAAATAAAAGTAGTCAATTTGAATTTATTAAGCTCTTATTTCTTATAACTTGCTAATGAACAAATGTTTTTAGAAATGATATATGATTTTAATAAATTAATAAAGGTGATTCTTTCATTAACATTTTTATCTATATTTCATTATCTATTTAATCATATTCTCAAAATTACAATTAATTAACTATTTTTCATGAAAGAATTTAATAAAATTGTTAGTAATTATCATTTTTGAAGAAGGTAAAAGTCAAAAAATAAATTCAATTCAATTGAAATTTTTTTTACTTTGCCCATTTGTATTATTATGATTTAATAGATAATGAAATATAGATAAAGATGTTAATGAACTCTGACCTCTGACTCCTAATCACCAATTCTTTTCGGTAATTTTATGTACTGTGATCTGTACTAATGAATTTATGTATTAATGATCTGTATAAAAAAAATTATGAAAACGACAATTACGTATTAACGACTTTTATTGAACTCTATATCTACAAAAACAGTTTTTTTTATAACAAAGTAATTTTAAAACTTTTAAATGTGTAATACTTACATTCACTTAACAGGCCTTTTTGTACACTAAATTTGCTTACAAGAATATACGTATCCAATAAAAATAACAGTATCAAACTAACTGGTGCCAAAATATTATAGAATAGCTTAAGACATTCAAAAGAATATTGTGCACAAAGATGTTATATTTGCTAAGTGCTATACACAGATTTATGCTGATGATATACTACTGCACGCAAAAAGTAAAACCAATTTTTATTTTTTTCAAAACTCTTTATTTATTTTTCCAAATTTATTTCATCGCCTTCAAAGTAATCCCCTCCGGACACAATGCACTTATGCCAACTTTTTTTCCGATCCTCAATGCATGGTAAAATGTCATCGGCATGGATGGCCTTCAAAGTGCGTGGCTATTCACGCAGAATCTCTTCAATCGACGCAAAATGGTGTCCCCGGAGTGGTCTTTTGAGTTTATTGAATAGCCAGATGTCGCACGGTCGGAATACGGTGATTGTGGAACGATATGGGTTTCATTTTTGGCGAAAAATCACGAAGAATCAATTCAGTGTGAGCTGGCGTATTATCGTGAAGCAAAAACCAAGAGTTATCTTTCCATAAATGGGGCCTCTTTTTGCGAATAGCTTCACGCAAACGACGCATAACACTCACATAATATTCCTTGTTGACAGTTTGGCCCAGCGGAAGGAATTCATAATGCACCACACCACGGTAATCGAAGAATACAGTCAGCATGCCTTGATTTTTGAGCGACTTTGGAATGTTCTTTTCGGTTCTCAAATTTATGCACAATGATGCTATATTTGTAAATTCTATTAAATCCTATCACCATCCTCATCATCGGCGCAATAGCCCCCTGGTGGGCCAAGACCTACTACTCACTAGCAGATTTGTAGACAATAATGTTCTTTTTTTTTACGGGGTAGGTTTGTCAGCCCTACGCCCAATTAAATCTTATAGGTTCTAAATAATAAAATAGCTTCTATAAGATCATATTTCATTGCTGATCAAAGATGGATTTTTATGCGCCTCTGGGCTGAGAAAAGCCTGTCGATACTGACTTAATTTGCTGCTGAAGCTTAAGAACCACTGACGAATGAAGCTTAAGGAACACGGACTTAAAAAAAATGCCAGATAAAAATAAATTGCCTCCTTAACATGAATTCCTAGAATTTTGAAAAAAAAAATGAAACTGATTTTTATAACAGTATCGAAATTTTTAAACAGGCTCCTGACTCTGACTGAAGACTCTTTAAAAAAATTATCGATTGCAGATTCCTTGCTCTTGTCTTGCTCTTGTCTTGCTTCCTCTACAGCAAACTATGTGCGGCGATTGCTTATATACAGACTATAATTCACCACTCCCAGACTTTTCGTATCTGATACTAACATTGTAGGTTTAGATTACTATCTATAGTTACATACTGAAAGCGGATGTGAGACTTAGGTACTAGGAAATAATTAAAGATGGCAAAATTTCCATATTTTACGAGACACACGCCATCTTTACTCGTTTTGTTGGAGTAATATGCAGTAAATATTCCAAATGTAGGCAATGTTTTATGGTCATCTCGTATCGTATCTAGATCCAATTAATTTGTATATTTAGAGTTCAACGGTATATAGCTATTATTTTGTTAAAAATTAATCACATGCAAACTTTATAAAGCAAAAAATTTAGTTGTTAAATTTTTTTATCATACAAAAATAATTGTGTTTATTTATCAGATAAACTAACATGGCATCTAGTATTTTATTATAATTTTACTATGCTTGACTACATAGATAATTTAAGTGATTTTTAGTCAAAAATGTGTTACTTATAATAGTATATCCTGTTTCATTTAAATGTGAATTATTTAATTTTTATATTTTCTTTTATTATGCTGATTATTTTTATTGATTATATATCGTATAAAATATAATAATGACTAATATATACTAATATTTTAAAGATTGTAAAATTTGGATAAATTTAACGATTGTAAAATTTTTTTGAAATTAAAAGCATATACAAATATAATGAATCTATTTATTATTTTAATTTAAACGAAATATATTTTTTAAGAAAGAAAACAATTTTTTCTTAAAAAAGTATTTCTTTATAAAGTACTTTCTTAGTATTTTTTCCTTAGGGAAAAAAATAACAAGAAAGAATTATCTTATACAAATTAGCAGTTATTTCGAGAGTGATAAATAAATTTTGAGAAATGCTTAAAATATTGGAGAATATTTTATTGGTCTATTATTCTATGTATGATTAATTATATATGTTCTCAATAATATTGGAAAATTTTGATAACATTTATATTTAATAAAATTGATTAATACAGAAAGGTTTGAAAGGCACTATTACCAAAATTTATAAAAAAAAACAGCATTCTTTTTTAATGTTACATTTAACACCATTGTAAAAATTGTTTTAAATTTTCTTGATTAAAAAAATCCAGATTAGATGCCAGATATTTCAGTTATATTCATTTAATAACCCTCTCAAGCTAAAAAAAAAATTAAAAAATAGGTCAATAATTTAGAAGAGGGTTCTCTTTTTTGAGTTCTATCTATTTAAAGATATGAAGGACATTATTTCTCAAGCGATGTAATTAATCTTAATATACTTCAATTTGAATTAAAGTCAAATATTTGAAGAAAAAAATTATATTCATTTTCAGTTATAAACTTCCCTCTCATTATTAAAGGATTTAATTCATTTAACTTAAGTAAAACCATATTATTAATTAAAGGTCAGTGTTGTGTAAAACCTCTTTTTAGTCTTTGTATTAAAAGTTTTTTTTTTTCCTTTCAATTGGACAAAGGCCAAGTATTCTGCTATCTCTTTTTAATAGAACAGTCTGCCAAATTACCTTCGAAACAAAATATCAAACATTAAGAAAAAAAAGTTCTCAAGAAATCTAAAATTTTTCACAAATTTTTCTGACTTGAGGTAAGATTAAAAATATATATATAGCATATTATTTAGATTGAATTTTAGTGAATCTATGAAGAATGAAAATACTAAAGATTTTTTATTCATTTATTAATCTACATTCTCAATAAAGTTGGAAAATTTTATAACATTTATATTTATTGAAATTGATTAATACATAAGAATTTGAACATTATTATTATTAAAATTTATAAAAAAAAACAGCATTCTTTTCAATTGTTACAGTTAACAAAATTGTAAAATTTACAAAATTCTAAGTACATATAATACTTAAGATGTTCTTGGCTTTAATACTTCATCAAAATTTATATGATTTTATGTAATTAACATAATAACCTTTCAGGCATGCTCAATTTTTTAATAGAAGCACTGGTAGAATTAAAACATTAGCACATATACGTAACGAAAAGACATTGGATAATTAAAATCACGACATGTATAACCTGTATGATTTGTTCAGTCTGATTTATTTTAGGAATAATTAAATAGAATTTAAAATAAATAGCAGTACAATTGTGTTCTATGTTAAGGACTGTACCATTTACTGCATTGTATTGCATTATCAGTCAGAACTTGCTCTTAAGACTTGAGACGATGTCTTTTAAGTAATTTTCATTTAATTTCAGGTAAATCTTCTAAAATGTACTGAAAAACAATGTATTGAAAATAAGAAAATTAAACTTTTTGGTATAGTATGTTTAGCATAATCGACATCGACAGTATGCTGCTTAGCATAATGGAGTTCGACAATAAATTATTTAGCATAATGGTCTTCAGGCAGTATAAGGTTTAGCATAATAGACTTCGGCAGTATAATGTCCAATAAAATGGAGGTCTGCAATAAAATGTCCAATGCATTATACTTCATTCATATGTATAATATTAAGTTGTGAGTAAATAAGTTTGCTGTTTCTTGTTGAAAACAATAATTTCTCTGCATGCTATTTTGAGAGTATAATTAACTGATTAATTTCCACTATCCAGTGTAAAGGACACTAAATAATTCAGAACTTAATTTATCAAATGAATTAATAAATACAGACAATTGAAATGTAACTTAATTTTAATAATTAATTAATCATTTAAAATTCATGTTAGTTGATGTTTAATCAAATTCATATATTCGTGCCAAAAAATTATGAAAAAAACTAATTTAAACGTTGTCATACATTGAAGTATTATTTTCTTGGTGATCACCACATTCAACGCCTTGCAGGACAAGGATTCCGCCAAACTATTCTAATTTTTTCTACATACAAGGCAATGATCAACTGGCCATTATAATAAACTATTTGATTTATTATACCTAAAACTGTAATTTATTTTTTATGCGAAATGAAATATCCAATTAATTAAATTTCTGTCCAAAGAGATTAAATTTATTATTTCTTTAATTTTATAACTTCATTGATCAACAACATTATGTATGGAGGCTTTCATATAAATTAAGTAAGTTCTATTTTGATACTAAAAATATGTGTGGTAAATAAATGATTTATATATATTTTTTTCTGAATCATATTTCTGAATAAGATTATATAATTATTCATATAAAAAATAGTCCACCAAAATATTAAAATAATGTTTTCTTCCTATTCAATTAATAACAAAGGCAAGGAAAACAACTTTTTTGTAAAAGTCAACATTAGTTTAATGTTAATCAATGTTCATATTAGAGGATGTTTAATCAAATTCATGCTTTCGTGGCAAAAATTTATTAAAAAATTTTATTTAAAATGTTGCCATACCTTGAACTGCTGTTTTAATGGTGACCACTATATTCAATTGTTTGTAGGACACAGATTCAATCATTTTAGTCAGCATCAATGTAATATTAATCATTTTTCACATTAGTTGATGTTTATTCAAACTCATGTTTTCTTGCCAAAAAAATTATGAAAAACGTTTTTTTTAAATGTTGCCATACCTTAATTTGTTGTTGTATTGGCGATCACTATATTCAACTTCCTGTAGAACAAGTATCCTGCAAAATAGTTCAATGTTTGCTGCATAAATGGCAGTGTTCAACTGACCATTACAATAGATTACAAGATTTATAAGACCTAAAACCGTAATATTTTTCTACATGCAAAATAAGATATACATTTAAATGAAATTTGTGTCTCTTTAGACACAAACACACACACATACACACACACATAAATGATTATATATATTATTTCTTTAATTTTATAATTTCATTTATCAACAGCATTATGTATGGTCTATAGTCAACATTATGTATGGACTTCATATAAATTAAGTAAGTTCTATTTAGTACTAAAAATGATTTTATAAATATGTGTGATAGATAAAGGGATTTTTTTCAGAAATATATTTCTGAATAAGATTATATAATTATTAAAAAAAAAACAGTCCACCAAAATATTAAAATAATGCTTTCTCCCTGTTAGTTAATCACAGAGTCAAGGGGAAACAACTGTTTTGTAAAAGTCAACACCAATGCGAGTCTAAGTAAAGTTTCAACTTGAAAGACGTCTTATTTAATTTGCTCAACATCCGAGCAATATATTTATATAATTAAGCCCCAGCAACACTTATAACCCAGGGATATAATAGAAATAAGAAAATCGTTTTCCTTAGAAATTATCGGGATCGAAGCTTTTAATTAAAGGTTTGTGGAGAAACTCACCATGTAATGAAAGTTCTCTTGTTACAAAAGAATCCCAGACTTTGATCACAGCCCCGAGCAATTGTTCCAACAGAGAATTTGGGATACTGGAAAATTTTGAAAGAAAAAGCTTTTGTCTTTCCTGCGCGAAGGATTGAGATTTAATATCTACTTGGAATATTGCAGATTCTGAATTCTTAATGAAATTCATATTTGTTTCGACAAAGGAAGTCACATAATGCAATTATTTACTTTATCAGTTTATCGTTAGTTAAGGTGCTCTGTTTTTGTGTTTCGAGCATTGTTTGGTTTGGAATAATTATTTCTGTGGTGTTTGGAGTAAATGAACTTTCAAGGAGATTTTTCTTATTTTTTATCCGTGTGTTATATTTACTTTCTCTGTTTTAATTAATTATTTTTAATATTTACATAAACAAATAAAAGCATGTTAAGTATTATGTTTTTTTCCCAATAATTTAACTAATTTAATAAATATAATCAATAGATCTAAAATTTTTTTATTTTTGTTTGATTTGGAATAATTAAGTCATGTGGTGTTTGGATGAATTAGAAGGAATGAACTTTCAAGGTGGTATTTCTTATTTTTATTATACTATATTTAATTTCCTCCATCTTTAATTTTACTCATTTTTAATGTTTAAAAAAACAAATAAAAACATTTTAAATAGTATGTAATTTCAATAATTTAATAAATAATTTTATAAATATTATCAATAAATCTGAAATTTTTGATTTATTTAGGTAATTGTTAAATTTTGAGTTCAACTGAAATGTTTATCTATTTTGAAAATAAATTTAAGATAACTTAATATTGAAATTAAAAAATATATATTTAAATCACGGAGGCCACGGGGGGATCCCAAGTTATCTTGGAAATGCATTATAACTACGCGGGCCGCATATAAAATTATATATGCCCATATTAGATTTAGACTCACTACAGACTTTTTTTGGAGTGAAAAATTGAAACATAATCAGTTATTATTATTGTGTTTACTATTGTTAAGTTACATGTTGTAGATAATATATAATAATAGCACTAAAAATGAAATTGTAAATATAAAATATAAACACTAAAAATGAAATATAAAAATATATAAATTAAACTTATTTGTCCAACATTAAAATATATTTATTTTACTTTATTGTGATATTTATTTGTCCACTCTTTCACTTAGATTTTGCAAATCGATCTCAGTTGGGTATTTGAACATCGTAATGGGTGTTGAGGTTAGCGTCCGTTATGTTTGAGCGTGTTTTGTGTTTGTTCAATTTCATTTAAAAAAAAATTATTCGCAGGAATTGAAGAATGATTGATTGAACCAAAAGTGCTAACAACTCCAACTAAGAATCTGATTTGCTCTGCTATCAATAATCAATTTTGTGCATCAAGGATGGTCACTGCATCACTGAGGCCACTTAAAGTGAAGCATAGAACGTGTTATATTAGCTGTTCCAAGATGCGAGCATCATGAGTTCGCAGAATATAATTTAATTATTCTGCGAACTCATAATTGTAAATTCGTAAATAAAACAGGCAACATCTGTCATGTACCCACAAGTATATTATTTTGAAATCAAAGTTGTTTTTGTTTCAAAATTTCTACAGTTAACTTTTGAATATATGGATGCACACATAATGTATTTTTTTAAAACGTTGGTTTTCACTATTTTGACCATTATACAATAAATATATTTTTAAAAGTGTGATAAATCTCACGTGCCGGAAAAATATTCAAGATGGGAAGCTGGTTGGCCACCTCTAATGTAAATAAATATAATTAAAATGAAATGTTATAATCCTCTCAGTATATATAAATGCTTCAGAACCAGAAAAAAATTAAATGCAGTTTTGAAGAACATATCACTAGCAATGTGAATGAATGTTAAAGTTCATCAGAGATTTTATATTTATCTATTTTTGTAACTTTTCAAAATGTACTTGTGATGTTCAAATTCCCATGCACGACACGCATAAAAAACATGGCGTTAAAATAAAGAAAAAAGTTTTTTTTTTTTTTTTTTTTTTTTTTTTTTTTTAAAGAGCTGCAATCTTCTACTTACAGAGGATTTAATTAAAAGAATTCTGATTAATTGCGGTGAGTTGTACAAAAAAAATCAAATGCACGTATGGGATTATTATTTTAAAAAATACTTTAAGAAAATCAATTAAATAAATTAAAGAATTAATTGTAAAGACAAAATCTTCAAACTAGATTTTTTTTCTTAAATCAAGAGAGCTGATAAAAAACAGGAGAGACAGAAAAAGTATTTCTTGCATTCAAATTGAACGTAAGAGCTTAAAAAAATTCGTATACATTATTTTAAAACAGATTACTACATCGATGTACAAAAAAATTAGTTAAATTATTTTTGTATTCAATGTATTTTTTTTTTTTTTTGTGCAGAAAATTATTTTTATGTCGTAATAATTAATCCATATTTACTAGAATAAATTTACTAATAAAAAATTAAAACACATATTTTTATTTAACTAATGAACATGCAAATTATTTTTATTATTACCTGTTGTTTAATATTATTTTATGTTTATTATTTATTATGTTGTTTAATACGCTGTTTAATATTATAATAAAGTGAAGTTTTTATTTTTTATTTTTCTTAATGTATTTGCTCAGGAAAAAAAATATTGCAATATAATATACTAATTGAAATAAAATATACTATGACAAACTCTAATTTTCACTGGAGAGAAATATGTGACTTAATTAAGAAATTAATTGTGTTCATTTAAAAAATTCGGAAAAAATGTTCAGAGATTGAATATAAAATGAAATAAGCGTTTAATTATACTGGATATTTTAAACAAACTAGTTGAACTTGCTAATCCTTTACAAGTTAGATAAATACAAAAAAGAAGATATCGGTTTTTAAGTTTGTAGCATAATTAAAAGAATATTTTTGAAATTATGATGATAAATTTAATGCAGAAAAATAAATAACCTGTTTTAAATTTTAAATATATATGTGATCGAATTTGATTTGACTACTAACTATTGAATGCTAATTTTTTACAAAAAATGAATTTTAAAACGAAATATATAAACCTATTATATATATATTAATAATCGTATATTATATAAATATATTAATAATATATATATTTATATAAAGTGAGAGACATAGAAATTTTAATGATCGTATTTAAAATTTGGTTCATTTTAATGATAAGAGCAATTAAAATCTAATGATTCAAGAAAAATCGCTCTGGACGTTGGTTCCATAGGTTTCAGGTTCGAGTTTATTTTAAACTGTACGTCCCTGTCTAATTAGCCCAAAGTGTACACAAAAATGACCGTTGAGCGACAACAAAACAAAACCAATTAAAAAAAATATTTATTATAAGCATTCACATAATTGTAAAAACACATTATTTGCACAAATAAAAATTAAACAATAATCACAAATTTTAAAATTACTTGAATGTTAATCTGGCATTATATACAAGCAATTACTAAAAACTATGCTTAGTTAAAACTATAAAAAATAATTTGAGTAAAATGCATACATTTGCTAATTTTTAAGTAGCAGCACGATTAGATTTTTTAAATAAAATTTTATTAATACTGATTAATTCAGGTAGAATAAAAAATATTAAAAAAAAAGTATTAAAAATAATTTTTTAAGAAATTAATTAAATACATATATATGTATATATATATATTAAAAATCCTTTATATTTGCTCCTTTTTAAGTAGCAGCACAGTTATATTTTTTTAAATAAAAATTTTATTATTGCTGATTAATTCAGATAAAATAAATAATAAAATAAAATTTGAAATATATTTTTTCAAAAGTAAATTGAAAAAAAAAAGTATTAAAATATCGTATTTTTTATTTACTTACTGAGAACAACCAATATATAGAATGTAATTCAAAACTCTTCTAATTTAAGGTAATATTAATTAACTAAAACTATAAATTCAATCTTTTTATACTTGTAACATTATATGTTGAAAAATTGCACAATATCATCTCAAAGCCTTCAAACAAATAAAATTGGATTGGCATTTAGTCATATGAAGCAATTTTGTTAGATAATAGCGTAACTCCTGTCAAAAACATCACTGCTTCACGAGCTAATGTTAAAGTCATTAATATAAGTCAGATATTCAAGTCACAAAACGTATTATATTTTTGAGTCTCAAAAGTAAAAAAAAAAAAAAAAAAAAAAAAAGTATTTCCTACTCAGGTTTCTTTGTGTCTGAGCTCACGTACCACGACTACAGAATCTCAAAAGCTCTTGACTTTCACTTGATTGACCTCCATCTAGACAAGAATGACCTTGATAACGAAAAAAAATCTTATCACACCTTGGAACTCATCAAGTTATGTAATTAAATAAACCTTTATCTGATGGATTTCACTTGCACATGTTGAGTTGGATCATATTATAAATAAACAAAATGACTTTTACCTTCATAAATCTTTTCTCTTTTTTTCATATCCTATTAAATTAAGTCATTAAAAATAAACGAGAAAGTTAACATTGTTGTTTCTGATGTTAGCGATTCTTGCAGATAAATAATCTTTATTTAAAAAGCAATTTTTTTTTTTTAGTGGGGGGAAGGCGATGAGATGTAAAACTTTGTATTAATTTTAATGAAGATTAATCTTTCATATTTTCTTTTATGGATTAATAACTTTGATTATTTTTTTAAATAATAAAAATATACTTTTTTTCTATAAGCCCTATGTTTAAAATTATGTTTTATCAAAAGAATTTTTATATTGCTGATAAATTAGAAATACTAATATTTGTATCATCTATTAAAAAAATGAGAAATGAAGAAAATTAATGTGTTCAAGATCTGTTTAAAAATTATGAAAAGTGAAGTTTTATTTCTTATGATAATTATTATAAAAATTGAAAAAAAATAATTCTTTAAACATCTGTACAAGAATTTGAATGATAAATAGTTTGCTTATAGCATTTATATACAAAAAAAGGTATTTAGTACGTTACTAGTATATTAAAATCGGAAATTATAAATAATTTTCTTATAACTACATTGTAAAAATAAAACGTTTTAACAACAATTAAATCTAAATTTAAATATTTTTTTTTTTCCTCTTTGTTTTGATACACATTCAGTATTTCTCCATAAAAAAAAGTACCTAAATCAAATGAAGCATATCAACAATTTTGCTAAAATTGATGTAGTCTTGAACATGTAAGGATTTGAATAATTAATCTGTTCAAAGTTTCCTCACTAGTATTAACAAGCTATCTTAACTAGTATTAACAGAGAACTTCTTTAAACATCCTTGTAAGAATTAAATGATAAATAGTTTGGTTCTGTCATTCAGATAAGAAATAAACTGGTATGTTAAAATTGTAACTTATAAATAATTGTAACAGCATTGTGAAAATAGGAACGTTTTAACAACTATTAAATCTAAATTTAAAATAAAACATTTTTTTCCCTTTTGTTTTGATATGCATTCAATATTTTTTTCACATGGGTACATAAAACATGTACCTAAATCAAATTAACTAGATCTATAATTTCGCTAAAATTGATGTAATCTTGAATATGTTGGGATTGGAATCATTAATCTATTCAGAGTTTCCTCACTAGTATTGATGATAAAGTTAGCATGTTGTGCGTATACAAACCACCTGGAATTCCTGTTATATTTGCTTTCGATCAATACATTAATTCTGTGCATGATCCTGACAATTACAGCTGCATTGTAGTGCACCTGCTCAATCGAAATGATCTTCTCCCTGCATTAAAAGACAAAATGGCAGAAGTCAAATTTCGCCACTAGTAATCTATTGATATTTCTTTATTGATATTTTGCCTACATGGCTTATTTGTTATTAATACTTATTAACATGCATTTGTATAATATTTTTATTTTGTTGAAATACTTTAATGGTCTAAATATTTTTTATTTATTTATCATTCCTTCAATTCCAATAATTTTTATAATTATTTGGCATAGAACATTGAACTTATATTTAATGTATCCTGCATTACACGTTATGACGCAAATTCTTATAAATCATATTTTTTGGAATTTGATAAATATTTTGTGTTTATTTTGTTACATTAACATATTTATATTTATTTAATAGTATTGTAATCATAAAAAAATAATGTTTTTTTTTTGTTATTGTTGTTTGACTATAGCATTTTAAAAAACCTGAAAAAAATGTTTGTTAACAATTTTTTAATGTTTTATATTTCATTTTTCATGGCGTTTTTTAAATATTATTTTTCGTATTTTTTAAAAGAATTCTGTAAGAAATAGTGTTGGATTACAATTTATATAAAAGTGAAAAATTTATCAATATTTGTGAATTTGATAAAATTGACAATGGACAAATATTTATACTCATAGAAAGTCAATGATGTTCAAAATGGGAGCACTAATTTGGAAATTGTTTGAATGTAAAATAAATAGCAATAATTTGGAAATTGTTTTCAGCAAATGAGTGTATCTACATTTAGTTAATTTGTTTTTAAGTTAAAAATATGCACTGATTTGAAATGCACATTTACAAGTCATGTTATTTGTATCTTCCATATTCTTCAAAGAATTTCTCCCTACCCATAGTCAAACTGTGAACTAGATTCTTCTGACAGGGTCGAATCACAGCAGACCTCAATCCGAGTTGATGAGTCAGGAACGGACAAGAAAAATCGCTTTGACCAGGATATTAACGGGAAATTGGTTTCTGATTGGTGAGTCACAAATCACTTGGTGCTTCGTAATCACTAATTCCAGTCATGGAGCGATATCTAGTACATTAGGTCCAGGTAACCGTGTGACCAAGTTTGGATCACGACATGGACAGGAAAACGCTCCATGTATTTTTCCTCAATAGATTCTGACAGGGATTATAAATTATAGATGTCCACTTTCTCTATCGATTGTAGAATGGTAACATGAGAATCGGTACAACTAGGCTAAATTGAAGCAATCTCGAGAAAAAAACGTGGTTAACAGCCTACTTAAATTAACATAAATAAAAATTAATGTAGCTTTAAATTAATGTAAATGTAATTTAACATACATAAATTAGCATATGTAAATTAACATAACTGTAAATTAATACAAATCGAAATAACTTAACTGTAATTTAGCCCAATTTAATTTTTAAAAAAAATGTAGATTAATGTAAACTTAAATAAACATAAATGTAAATTAACACAAATATAAATTCACAGAAATGTAAATTAACACAAATATAAATTCACATAAATGTAACTTAACAGAAATATAAGTTCACAGAAATGTAATTGAACATATGTAAATTAACAATATAAATAAATCTAAATCTAAACTAACATACATGTAAATTAACCCAATTTAAATTAAAAATAAAAATTAATGTAAATTTAAATAAACTTAAATATAAATATACACAAATATAAGTTCCCAGAAATGTAAATTAACATATATATAAATTAACATAAATGAAAAGTAGCATAAATATAAATTAATGTAAAGTTAAATAAGCATAAAAGTAAATTAACACAAATATAAATTAACCTAAATTGAAATTAACATAAATGAAAATTAACATTAAATTAACGTAAATGCAAGTTAATGTAAATCTAAACTAACATAAATGCAAATTAACACAATTTAAATTTAAAAAATGTAAATTAATGTAAATTTAAACAAACATAAACCTAAATTTAAAAAAAAATTATACTTGACATAATTTTAAATAAACATAAATGTAAATTAACACAAATATAAATTCACATAAATATATATTAACATAAATATAAATTAACTTAAAGGAAAATTAACTTAAAGGAAAATTAACATAAATGTAAATTAATATAAATCTAAACTAATATAAATGTAAATTAACCAAATTTAAATTAAAAAATATAAATTATTGTAAATTTAAATAAACATAAATATATACATAGGCAACTATAATATCACATAAATGAATATTAACACAAGTATAAGTTCACATAAATGTAAATTAACACAAGTATAAATTCATATAAATGAAAATTAACATAAATGTAAGTTATTGATTTGTGATTGCTGCCCTGTTCAACTGAGATCATTAATAAATGCCAGAAGTTTAATTTAAATTTCCATTTGGATTTCCTTAATTATGTTGATTAATTACTCAAATTATTCGTATTTATCTAAGTATATACAACTATTTCATTAGCCACTATTTCAGGAGCTTCAACCAGTATTTTCGAGTTTAAAGACCTTTGAGAAAAATATTTTAAGTGAAATAATATTCCACTAAAAACATAATTTATTTTTCAAATTTTGAATTAATGCTACTGAATAATTTATTTCTCCTCTTTTAAAATACATTATTAAATAAAGAGCATTATATTGCTATTTTAACAGACACAAAATCGAGGTAATCGAGACATTTAATAAAGAGCCTTAGTTTAATCGAGACAAAATATTATTTAAACAAATAATTTGATGAACGATATATATTATAGATTATTTTTTAAAATCTAATGGATGCATTTTACCTATCATTTAAATATTCTTATTTATTTCAAAGTGAATAAATGAAAAATATATATCTTTATAGTATTATTTTTATTCAAGTTAATAAAATAACTTTAAAAATTGTTTGCTGATATGTAGATTGTAATCACAACAAATGTTCAATAATATACAATGATGAGAAAAATATCTATATTATAAAATTTTCACTTATGATTAATTTTGTCAATGTGAGTATTGTACTATGGTAACTATTCATCGCATTTAGTTCATTAACATTCCTCACCTGCTGTCCTTTATAATGACAACATCATTTTGGTGCATCAACATCTAGAAATATACGAAGCAGAGTAAAGAGATAGCATGCGGGAAATGCATCCTTCATTCCCGAATTAAGGTTTAAAGTTCTGTTGAGGGATTTATTGCGGAGAAACCTCTTGAGGGATTGTCAATCAGAAGAATACTCGATAAAAGTTCGATAGTGCTTGCTGGAGTTCAATAGCGTACTATTGAGGTCATTTGAGATCCTGAAAAAAATTTTGATAATGCGAATAAATATGTATAGATTTGGCAGGCTGAAATTAAAATTATTGCTCGCATAACGGGGATAAAATAAAATAAAATTTAAGTTTTCATTTTTTGAATTATTATTTGAAATTTGTGTTCTCCCTTTCGACGTTGTTTTTAAATGCATTGTAATCGAAAAAATTTGGTTAGTTTCAAAAGTAGTTGATGAAATGAAATATTGGTTTTGGAAAGTACTCTAAATAATTCGAGTTTTTGTAATTTTTTTGCATCCATGACCTTCAGAAGATGCGTAGATATAATGCGCTGTGAAAGAGATCTTCGTGTTGCGTTAATTCAATGATATGGCGCCTATTACCTATAACAAGCAAATTGAAAAGTGTATCAGTGTAATTTTTCAAAGGTTTGTAATACCCTTCATTACAGTATTAGATTTACGAAAAATTCTCAAATGTCGTTTCTAAATTTATAGTTCGGTACTACCGACTCTGTTTTATGAGCGCCGAGAAGTCTTATTTAGATATCATTCAATGTACGTTTGTGATGTAATCTAAATAACATTGTTTACAGCGAAAATCTACCAGAGTTTTCACATTGCATACTAGATTTATCAAATTACATATCAGATTTATCACAATATACAGATTTATCACACTAAATATCAGATTTATCTGATTATTTTAAGATATTAAGTGAGCGAATATCCTGTGTTTCCACAGTGACTCAAATCAAGACATACCGCATCGGGATACATCATCTTACTATCGATTAGATATGTGTTGAGCAACTATTGGTGCTAACAATGAAATTTCTTAACATAAAACTTCATCGATTTCTGATTATTACAGTGCTTAAATTATATGTCTATCTTAAATATTACATATCAGATTTATCACACTAAACATCAGATTTACCACATTTACCACATTAGTATAAGATAATAAGTGAGCGAATATCCTTTGGTGTTACCACATTGACTCAAATCATGATATATCGCATCTGGATACATCATCGTACTATCGATTCGATATGTGTTGAGCAAACATCGATGCTAACATTGAAATATATTAAGATGATTTCTGAATATTATAGTGCTAAAGTTATTTATTTATATTAGATATTACATCAAATTTATCATATTAATGTGACATATTACATGACTGGATATTCTATGGTGTTACCATAGTGACGCAGAACATGACATATTATATCTGGATACATCAACATCAAATATCAACTTGATGTGTGTTGAACAATCGTTAGTGCTAATATTGCAATTCATTAAGATAAAACTTCATTCATTTCTGAATATTATAGTGTTCAAATGTTTCCTCTCTTAAATATTACATTAAATATGAATTTTTGAAACGCGTGAAAACTTTTTCGATAACCTTATAATATAAAAATAAATACGAAAATGTTAATATTTCCTCTCTTCCAGTTAAATTCCTTTTCCTATACTGTATCCTACTGCATTACTATCATTATCCAAGTAATTCTGTACTTTTCTTGCTTCCATCTTCACTGCAGCAGATTTTTAAGTGCCCTTAATATGTATCTAAGGACTCGGAGAAACGAAAACTCGTATATAATTCCGCATCGCCTCATAATCCCTTAGGGTGTTCCCCTTTAATATCCTCTGGCAAATCTTCTTCACACTTTTCGTTTTAAATAGCTTTGACGGAAAATTACATTTTCCTTTAATATTCATTTGCTTCAAGTGTCTTTTCCGACCTACGAGTTTTCGCCACTACAATGCCCCTAGAGGTGTCTCATTAAACCATTAGAATTATAAAAGCGAGAAATAGCGAGATAGCATTTAGTGTCACACTTTGGGAGAAATTGGCTTTTAAGAGCCAAGCGAGCGGCAATTTTTGTTGCTTTTTCGTGTTTGTTTAACTGCTTTAATGCATGGATGATTTTGATTTCCATTAGCTTATTCTCTATGGCAAATATTGACGAAACGTAAGAATGAATGGAGGAGCTAAAAAAGAAAATGCTCAAGTTCCATGTAAAATTCTCGACTCGAATATTTCAAGTAGAAGCAATATAAATGCCTAACGAAATTTTTACATTCTTGATGAAAAATACTCGCAGATAATTTTAAACGCATAAAAGTTTAAAAATTTAATTACATCTAATTACGGGTAATTTAATAACTTGAGTTCATAAATATATAATTAAATTAAATTAACTTTAATTATTTAAAAATTTGATGAAACTTTTGAAAATTAATAATTTATGGTATTTTTAATTTAAACGTGCTTAATTTCAAACGAATTTCACACGTGTTGAATTATCTAAACAGAATCATTCTAATTTTTTTTTTTTTAATCTAATTTTAATTAATTTCGATTATATTAGAGATATATTCATTTTTAATTTCCTTTTTAGTAGAATATTTTGAAAAAATTTGCTAATTTAATGATGCAATATTTGCTTAATTTATATATTAATTAAAAATGTTTTTATTTTATTGTTGATTCAATATTGTTAAATAAATTATCAGATTAAAATAATCTTTGTTTCACGTAAGGCTATTTAACTCTGTCATTTAACAATTTTTTTTCTTTTTTTTTATAAAAATTTTTTAATTAAAATGGTTTGTTCAAATTTGTAATCAAAAATTTATTTAGTTTACTAAGCTCTAAGAAACATTATCATTTCAAAAACTAACTCGATTTTACATTTAAAAGTCACTTTTAAAAGAGAAAATATTTTCTAAAAAATATAAAAAATAAAGTTGCAATCCTGAAAGTATGTAATAATAAAATAGTTTTTTTCTTAACCCAAATTTTTAATAAATAATGATATTATATTATATAAAGTAAAAAATAATTTATCTTTTTATTGTGTCCTTGTATATGTGCTAAATATTATACGAATTTTTTTTTTCTTTATTATACTTGAAATGTTTTAAAATAATGTATTTCTTCCTTTTTTTTAATACATCATAATAAAACTTAGACTTCTAAAGCTATTTCTCTTGATTTTAGACATGTGAATTCAGAACAGCAATCAAAAATCGAGGTCACCTTTTAGGCCAGCACCCAACTATCCCTTTTTTTTTTTATTAAAAACTATTCTTAGATAAGATAAAGTAACAATACAGAAAACAAAATTGCGTGTATGTCTAATTTTTTAAAAAAGGATTAAAATGAGATATATTAAACGATTATAAATAGTCTTTAAAATTTTTCATATATGCTTATGTGTGCAACTATTGTACTTTACATTTTTGAAGTTATGTTGACAAGAAGTTTTTTAATCAAAACTCAAACTAGATGGGATAGATATATAAGTTAATATATATATAATATAAATTAATATATATAATACACTGAAATGACAAAATTCATGGGATAGCAATATGCAAATTTTCAGATGGCAGTAGCATCGCGTAGAACAGGTATAAATGCTCAGTGCTTTCGCAGAGCTTTCATTTCTGTTCAAGTTATTCATGTGAAGAGGTTTTGACGTGATGATGACCGCACGACGGGAATTAACAGACTTTGAAAGCGGAATGTTAGTTGGAGCTAGACGCATGGGTCATGCCATTTCGGAAATCGTTAGGGAATTCAACATTCCCAGATCCACTGTGTCAAGAGTGGGCCGAGAGTATGAAATTTCAGGCATAACATCCCACCATGGACAGCGCAGTGGTCGACCGCCTGCACTTAACGACCGAGACCGGCGACGTCTGCAAAGAGTCGTAAATTCTAACAGACAAGCAACACTGCGTCAAATAACCGCAGAAATCAATGGGACGTACAAGGGATTGTCTGTTAGAACTGTGCGGAGAAATTTGGCTTTCTTGGGCTATTCCAGCAGAAGACCGACTCGAGTGCCTTTACTGACAGAACGACATCGCTTGCAGCGACTCTCGTGGGCACGTGAGAATATCGGTTGGTCCCTAGATGAATGGAAAACCGTGGCCTGGTCCGATGAGTCACGATTTCAGTTGGTAAGAGCTGATGGTAGGGTTCGAGTGTGGCGCAGACCCCACGAAGCCATGGACCCAAACTGTCAGCAAGGCACTGTTCAAGCTGGTGGTGGCTCCGTAATGGTGTGGGCTGTTTTTTCATGGCATGGACTTGGTCCTCTGGTGCGACTGGACCGAACATTGACTGGAAATGCTTATGTTCAGCTACTTGGAGATCACTTGCAGCCATTCATGGACTTCATGTACCCAAACAACGATGGGATTTTTATGGATGACAATGCGCCATGTCACCGGACCACAACTGTTCGCGATTGGTTTGAAGAACATTCTGGACAATTCCAACGAATGATCTGGCCACCTAGATCGCCCGACATGAATCCCATCGAGCATTTATGGGACATCATCGAGAGGTCTGTTCGTGGCCAAAATCCTGCACCATCAACGCTTTCACAATTATGGACGTCTATCGAGACAGCATGGCTCAATATTCCTGCAGAAGATTTCCAACGACTTGTTGAGTCCATGCCACGTCGAGTTGGGGCACCTCGCCGGGCGAAAGGAGGGCCGACACGATATTAAGAGGTATCCCATGACTTTTGTCACTTCAGTGTATAATATTGTTTTTATCTGTATTATTGTCATAATCTATATTATTGTTGAAATCTATATTACTGGACAAATAGAAATTTTTATCATGAACTCTACGATATTCAACAAAAAAAAAAAAAAAAAAAAAAAAAAAAAAAAAAAGAATATTAATTTTTATTATTTAGGATTATTATTATTAATATTATTTAGAAATTATTATTTAGGATTAAAATTTGTGGAATGTGTTTGTAATTAATTAGAAGAACATTAATGTAAGTTGATTTTATAATCTGTTAAATATAAAAAAAACATGGTTAATAACGAATTTCCACAAAATTTCAATTAACCTACGTATTCTACCTACTACAGGCTATATTAATTTATTTCAATTAAACTTACAATATTTTAATTTCTTCTTGTCCGTATATTTCAGTTGTAAGTTATAACCTTGAATTTCATTTATTGTATTTTACATTTTATATGCATCTTTATATTTTAAAATTTTCTTATTGTCCTAATTTTCATATACTGCATAAGAGGAATTATTTTCTAATATTATTTAACTTATATATCATTAAATAATTTTTATAAAAAAATAAATCTGAAAACTTGGAACAATCAAACCTGTTCTTAAATTTTACGTTTCAGACATAGAAGTAATTTAATTCCAAGCTTTTAACTTGCATTAAACATATGCTACGTCGTATACATATGTTGTTGTTTTGTTCTAATGAAGTTGGCAATACAGGGATTGTTAATCTTTATACCATAAGAAAGGGCTGCACCTCTGTTACTCATTTAAAACTACCCAGGGCGCACGTGTAGCTTGAAGATATGCTACGGACCAAGTAATACTACCCCCATTCGGACCTACGGCTTAAAGTTGATTCCTAACCACTATAAACACTATGGCACCGCCTGTGGTACCGACCACCAGAGCGCTAGCCACTTGGCCATCAGGACCCCGTCGTATACACATAAATTACATAAGCAAGCTACACATCATAATGTGTTTTAGAAAATTAAAAGTACATCTATATTGCTTACTAGTGATTTTTTTTAATATCTCTCAATTCAAATGCTTTTTTAATTTTTTATAAAAATATTTTTTAATACAGTGGAAAAATTAAATATCTTTTTAAATATAATGATTTAATCGTAATTTTTTATTCAGAACTTTTTGCTGTGTGTTATGTATTCTAGCTATATGATTCATGCTTACTAGTAGACTATGCTTCTACTAAAGGATTAAATCTAGGACATATGAAACTAGACGAATGAAAAGTACATCTATATTGCCTACTGGCGTTTTTTCCAGTATCATTCAATTTATGTGACTTTTTTTTAAAATAATTTTTGGAAAGACTGTTAAACATCTTTTAAAACAACAAACAAAGGTTAAACATCTTTTAAAATATTATATTTTAACCATAATTTTTAATTAAAAATTTTGAGCTGAGGGTACCTATGCAAGCTATATGATTAATGCTTACTAGTGGGCTATGCTTCAATAGAGGATTAAATCTAGGACAGAAGAAACTAGACGAATGAAAAGTGCATCTATATTGCTTACTATGATTACTATAGTGCCTATCATGCAATTTTAATTAACTTATCATTCAATTTTAATTAATTTTTAGTGCTTTTTTAATTACTTTTTATAAAAATAATTCCTGAAAACATTGGAAAGGTTAAACATCTTTTTAAACATTAAGTTTTAATCATAAATTTTTATAGAAAACTTTTAGCTCTGGATTAGGTATGAAAGCTATATGATGAATGCTTACTAGGGAGCCATACTTCTACTAAAGGATTAAATCTAGGACAGAAGCAACCAGACGAATGAAAAGTACATCTAACTCCTTTTACTTGCTAACAACAACATCCGGCCTAAGAGTGATCATTAAAAAACTATTCCATGTTGGAAAAGCCCGAAGAATTGCTGTCGTAAACTTTCACTTCTGTCCTACGTGCATATGTAGCCAAGGAGGCTGTAAATGCCGAAAGTAAAACTTTATTACGAATTACAACCATGACTTGTAAATCTCGAGTGGGACAATAATTCGCGATACCTAACCATACTTAAAGTTGTTTTATTTAGAATTTATATGCTTAGTAACAACTTGATAATATTCAATCTTTGTGACATCGATGCGATGTTAAAATTTTTACGGCTCTTCGTGTAACGGAAAAGTAATAAGTCCGCAGTAAATTTTATAGGACAAGTTTATAGGAAAAGTATGTGCTCCTTTTTTTATTTTGTGTTTTGAATTGGAGAAAGTTTATACCTTAAAACATTCTCTCTCTTTTCGTTGAACGTGGTGTACAAAATTTAAGTATTTTTCTATATTGATGTAACTTTTGTGTGGGCGTTAATATTCCTCATTAGTGAAAACCTATAATATTGAAAGATTCGATCTATAATACTACTCTTACTTATTAAAAACGTTGTTACGCATTAAAAAAAACGCCTATTCGTTGACCACCAATTAATTTAAAAAAAACAATGGTGAAAGTTTACATGTTAAAGCATTTTCTTCTTTTGGGTTAAATTTAAGGTACAAAATTTATGAGTTTTTCTATACTGATTTATATTTTGTGTTAGCGTTAATATTCTTAATTAATTTAAACTTACTATACTTAAAGATCCATTTACTCTATCTATAATACTCTTATTCATCAAAAATTTTGTTATCCGTTAAAAAGCCCACTAATCCGATTTTTTATTTTTTTATTTTGAACTGAAGTAAGTTTATACCTTAAAACATTTTCTTCTTTTCGATGAACGTGGGGTACAAATTTAAGGATTTTTTTTATATTGATGTAAATTTTGTGTGAGTGTTAATGTTCCTCATTAATTTAGACCTAAAATACTGAAATGTGCATTTTTTTCTGTATATAATATTATTACCTATCAAAAATATAGTTATCCGTTAAAAAAAGCCACCAATTAGTTTTTTTTTTATTTTTTTTATTTTTTTATTTTGAACTGTAGGAAGTTTATACCTTAAACCATTCTCTAAAACATTCTCTTCTTTTCGTTGGAATTGGTGTACAAAATTTAAGGAATTTTTTATATTGATGTAAATTTTAGGTGAGCGTTAATATTCCTCATTAATTTGAACTTATAAAGCTGAAAAGGTCCATGTTCTCAATCTATATTAAGTCTTACCTATCAAAAATATCGTTATCCGTTAAAAAAGCCACCAATTCATTTTTTTTTTTTTTTTTAATTTTGAACTGGAAAAAGTTTCTTAAAACATTCTCATCTTTTGGTTAAATTTTGTATTCAAAATTTAAGAATTTTTTTTTTTTTTTTATTATTGATGTAAATTTTGTGTTCCTCATTGATTTAAACCTATAATACTGAAAGCTCCATTTTATCAATCTATAATACTCTTGCCTATCAAAAATATCGTTATCCACCAAAATTATCGTTATTCATGCTGCCTGACGACACTTTTATTATCTACACACATACACACACACAAATATACAGGGATTCTTTATGAATTTTCTTGAACTCTACTTTAATAGCTATTGGCATTGCTACTTTATGTTAACAGAAATAATCATTATTGCAGTCGTAGATGAATGGCTTCTTTTCCAACTGTCTCGTTTCTATTGTGTCTTTATTGTTGTTACTAATCCCCCTCGTTCAGGAAAGACTACACTAGGTCAATAAGACCCTTAAGGATGGTCATGTAATCATCTGTGTTTTGGATTGTTGTTGTTACTGTTTTCCCTGGTGTTGGAAAGACTACACCAGGTCCAGAAGACCCCGTCACAAGCGACAGGGCCATGGCTAAGGGTAATATGGAGCTTCACTTCAGTGGGAAACCATGAGGACTGAAGACCGACTAAACCTCTCGACAACGATCTATGATCATTTTAGACCGTGGATTGAAGTGGATTAAAGCGGACCACTACAAATATACATGGCACCAACGGGACTCGTATCGGAACCCAGAGCGCTAGACATTCAACCCTTCAAGCCCTCCTTTTCCATTGTTAATAATACTAATAAACACTATACTAATAATAATACTAATAAACAATTATTGTTTAAAAGTATTATGCTTTAATGAATCATTGGAAACTTGAATATATATATATGATGCTGTTTATTATCCCACTTGGCTGGCCAAGCCCACGAGTCCATACGTACTCATGATTGAAGGGGAAGGAAGCAGCTACTGTTGTGATGGATCACCCGTAGGTAGAAGTCTGACTTTGGCTCCGTGACGCTCTTACAGTCATGGAAGACCGGGACCTACAGCTTAAAGTGGATTCCGAACCACTACAAACATCCATGGCACCTCCGGGATTCGAACCCGAAACCTGTGGTACCGAGCACCAGAGCGCTAGATACTCGGCTATTCAGGTCCCAAATTTGTGAATGCCAACGGCACGCGGTGTTCCCAGGTGGTCATCCACCCAAGTACTGACCGCGCCCAATGATGCTTGACTTCGGATATATATATATATATATATATATATATATATAGTATAAAATATTTAAGCGTTATTTAGCTTTGCTATATAAACTAGTTAAATTTATGAAAAACGTCTTGTCAGTTATAGTTTTCATTTTTTTGTGTTTTTACGTTCTCTGCTATTTTTGTTCTATATATTTATATGTATTGGTTTACACGCATGTTATAATTTATGAATATTACAAACATTCCATTGATTAAGACTATTTCACTATACTTGTATCTTATAAGGGCAGTTCTTAATTGTGTGTCATATGGAGAAAAAAACTTTGGAAAATATAAATTCCATCTGTGGATATGAATCTAAGAACTTCTGCACTTTTGCTGAGCATATTACTACTTGGCCATGAATGTTATACTAGGTGGTGCATGTGACTTTTAGACTATGGATGGGGCCTGAGGGGCCGAGTGTATGGATGGGGCCTGGCGCTCAGTGCCACAGCTTTCGAATCCCGGCGGTGTCATGGATGTTTGTAGTGGTTCGGAATCCATTTTAAGGCATAGGTTCCGTTCTCATCTGACTGTAGAGCGTCACATCTCCACAGAAGCTGTCCTTTTTCCCCTTCAACCATGAGTCCATACAGGGTTCGTGGGCTTGGTATATATGTATACCAAGTGGGATAAGAAACAACATCAAACAGATTATGGATAATGCATATCATTTTTAATTGTATATTACTAAATTAATAATGTTAACAATGAATGAAATATTGAGTGAATTGAAAATATTTTGTACTATGAAATTTTTTCTACAGGAAAAAAATTATTTTTACACATTGTGTAAAATTTGAGAAACCTATTTATTTTTGTATATAAAATATTAAACGTTCTTTTAAAAATACACTTGTAAATAAAGATAGTAAAGCAGTTTTAGCAAGAAACGTTCAATGTACCAATATATAAAACCCCTTATCTATACCCCTTCCTCTATCTATACCCCCCAATCTATAAACCTCCATGTTCTTATACTTAAATATTTAAAATACGATGCTTCAAGATTATTTTGAACAATATTTTGAATTTAAAGTACAAACTTGGATAAATAAGAAATTGTGATGGGAGAAGTTTGACAGAGAGGTTATTTTTTAAGGAATTTTACTCGTAAATATTGTGTTTTTTAACACGAAAATATGTCATATCCTATTTTTTGCTTATTTTTTTGCGTCTGTGAATATATTTTTTAAGTTTTATGTCAATAAAATGCTTTTAAATAAATACTTAAAGAAATACATTTTAACTATTTAAAATTTAATTTTTTGTTAAAATATATTTAAATACGACATTTATTAAAATGGGGGAGAATATAGTTAGGAAAATGGTAATATGCTTTGTTAATACGGAAAATCTTCAAAAAGGACATAATAAATGTTGAAAAAAATGTATCGCATTTTTACATGTAATTTAAGATTTAAATATTTTCATTATTTGTTAAAAATAAAGATAAATAAAAACATATTTGACCTACGGCATGTAATAAAAGTGAGAGAACATGGTTATGAAAAAGACAACAACCTTTGCTAATAAGGAAATTTTTCAATGGGGATGCCATATACGAGTATCTGGCCAATAAAATATTTTATTATATTTTAATGTTTCATTTAATTTTGAAAACAGTAAATTAGCTTTATATGCATTTAATTAAACTTTTGGAGCCAAACTGCATAGATAAATTTATTGCTTATAAAAATATATAATGCTTAGTTATAAATTAATACAAATATATTTAATGCATTTGATATATGCGTAATTGCGCAAATATATTTGATGTAATATCTAAAGTTATGTTAATGTACTGCCGACATATTACTAACAATTATGTGTTTTATAAAAATTTTAAGTATATAAAAAAATACGAGGTACCATTGGATGTCTCCTATTTGAGAGTTATATATTATATTTGTAACTAAATAATAAGTAAATTAGCTTGATATTCATTAAATTAAACTTTTGAAGTAAAACTGCATAATATTGCATAATAATACATAAAATGCATAATAATACATAAAAAAGTTAATGCTTATAAAAAATGTACATAATGCATAGTTGTAAATTAATTAATTTAAATATATTTGTAACTGTAGAAATATATTTGATGTAATATATGTAATATTTAATGTTATGTTAACATACTACTAACATATTTCTAACATTTATGCTTTTTATACAAATTTTTCGCATAGAAAATAAAAATAATGGGTATCATTTTATGTCTCATATTTAAGCGTTATATACTGTATTTAAAACTAAATAATAATTAAATTAACTTGATATTCATTAAATTAAACTTTTCAAGTTAAACTGCTTTAATGGTACATGATAATGCATGACTAAATTTAATATACAATGAATAGTTATATATTAATTCAAATATATTTAATTTTTATAATATATAAGTAATATATATGCAATTTATATAACGCTTAATTATAATGTAATTGTACAAATATATTTGATGTAATATATGTAATATTTAATGTACTACTGACATATTACTAAGAATTATGTGCTTTATATAAATTTTATGCATATAAATAAAAATATCGAGTATCATTTGATGTCTCCTATTTAAGAGTCACGTGTCATATTTTTTTTAAATTCCAAAAGATATATTATCCTAAGATACATGAACTTTTTTTGCTTTGTTGGTCTGTTCACAGATACAGATGTTTCGTTTCAAAATATTTTTTTCTGTTCTTATTTTCGTCAATAAATCATACTTCCTTCGTGTTCCTGTCATAGTTTTCGAGTTTGGAATGTCGGCTTTATCTTCATCTGCTATGGCATCACGCAAACCTTTTTAATTGAATAGTTTATGTTTCTGCTATACGCTAATAAAAAATTAACGTATTAAACTGTATGCAGGTAGCCACGCTATGTTTCAGTGAAATGAAATCAGAAAAAAATAAACCAGTTTCGGTACTTAAAAAAGTGTTTTCTGATGATTAATTGTATTCTGTATAGAGAAAAAAAAATCGTATGTTAGTTAATTAGCAAATATTAAATGTTGTTTAATACTTCTTTATATATATATGTCCGTTGAATTATAATCGTAAATGTTCATATGGTGATAAAATGATATCAAAGACTTTTAACGTAGGGAAAGGTTTAATATATTTATTTGGTCTGAATTTTTTTTTTTGAGAGGGGGGCTGAATGGCCGAGTGGCTAGCGCTCTGACGCTCAGTACCACAGGTTTCTTGTTCGAGTCCCGGCTGTAAAACTGATGTTTGTAGTAGTTCGGAATCCACTTTAAACCGTAGTTCCTGTTGTAATATGACCGTAGAGAGTTGCGTAGGTATTGTTACTCACGTCTGTAGCTCATCTTGAAGTTACACGCACTTCCTGGGTAGTGCTAAGTGAGTAACGTCGGTGTGGCGTTTGCCTTAAAGCATCGAAGACAATTGTCTAAGTGTTTGTCAGTTTCATTAAAAGACATTTTTTTTAATTTGTTATTATTTAAAAAAATATTTGCTATCATTGTTATAAGTAAGTTAAGAAAAACTGTTTATTAGAATAGTTTAATTATGTTTCTTGCATTAAGAAATAGTTTCATTCGCCATAGTATACTATGAAGATTTGTTTTGCAGTTCTACGATCATTTTAGGCACACTTTGAGCTAATTAGACCTATAATCTATAGTTTTACGTGGATTCCGAACCACTACCAAACGTCCATGCCATCGCCAGGATTCGAACCTGAAAGACCAAAGAGCTAGCCAATTGGCCATCAGGCCGCAGATACTTTGGAGAGAATAATATCATTTCTCCAATGTTATGGCTTTTGTGAGAACATTAAAAAAGTATTTGCAATTTAAACAGTGTATTTTTTTTGTATCAATAGGATTGGATTGAAATTGGATTGGATTGGAAGATCACAATTGGATTGAAATTTTCTTTATTTATTTGTGTTTCTTGTTTACCTAATATGAAAATATTTTTCACACCTTCACACCTTTTTATTGCTTATTATATTTGCATTATTTATATTATATATTGAATATAAATATATGTAAAAATTTGAGTAGTATTTCTTATTTAAAGAAATGTTTGTATTATTATGCTTGTATTTATTATTTAAAGCACAATTTCAACAATGCAAGCTTTACGTTATTTAATTTTAACATTTAATTTTGCATGCCAAAAAAGTGTATCTAAAATAATTCTCGCGACCTTTCATACTGCTTTAGATGGCGTAATTGCTAGAAAGTTAATAAATTCTGAAAGATTTATAATATTATTACTTCAATTTTACAATTATAATTGTTGTTTCACTAGTGGAAATTGAACTATTCATTTAAAAGAATATTTAATCAAGTGCATGGAATTTGTTTTATATAGATTACAATTTCACACATTGTTTTCCAAAAATGGATTTTAGTAAAATAAAAAAAATTTACAATAACTTATTTATAGATTACAATGTAACACAATCTTTCTATAATTGAATTTCAGCAAAAAAATATAATAATAGAAAAACTTATTCTCATCTAAGTCACAAAGGAAAAGTCTTACGGAGATCTTAGAAAAAATTCCATTTAGCTTTGTAATCTTTTATACAATCTTTATTTTAATAATTCAGTATTTTCTTGGGATATAATCTAAGAATTTATCTATATAATATGTTGTCAGGAACAAAAGGTCTGGAATCTTTTATAAGAAGTTGAAAATTTTTCTTGATTAAGATGAAAATCAAAATTATTTTTAACCTACATTTCGAAATTCATGTCTGATTCAATCTGATAAATAATAAGAAATCACGACTCATTGTTATTTTATAAAATCATATAAAATATTACTTGGTAATGTAGTTTAAAAAAATTTGCACAAGGAAAGTAAAAATTTGATTTAATGTTTGATGATAAGATTATTAATATTGAATATTCCACGAAAATTTGATGTCAATAACTTTGACACCGATAGTTTTGTTGGTTTTGACATTCAACTATTAATTTTGAGTTATTTTATGAATTATTTTCATCGTTCATTTGAATAAAAGTATTATTTCCCTGTAACAGTACTAAGTATTAATTTTTCCCTAAATTTCTGTAGAAAATCGATTACCTTTTTATAAAAGTATTCAAGCAGCCCCTTATGTCGATTGATTAAATAAATCAGTTTGTAATACCGATAATTTTTTGTTTGGAAAATGATTGATTAAAAGCATATTTTAATACATATAAAATTATTAATTAAGTGCATGCTATTAATACCTATAAAATGATTATTTAAATGTATATTATTAATACAAATAAAATGATTAATTAAATGCATATTAGTAATTCATATAAAATGATTAATTAAATTCATATTTTGGTCTATAAAAAATAAATAAACCGTGTAATTGCCAAACGAACTGAAATCTTTTAAAATAGT
The DNA here is from genome assembly GCA_021605075.1 of Caerostris darwini. Classification (NCBI taxonomy): domain Eukaryota; kingdom Metazoa; phylum Arthropoda; class Arachnida; order Araneae; family Araneidae; genus Caerostris; species Caerostris darwini. Next base: position 141,487 of record BPLQ01002288.1, read on the forward strand.
TTATTTATTTTTATATTAAATTTGAAAAATCTAAAATAAGGTTGAAGTTGTATTACTTACAAGTTAAATACTCGCAATACAAAAGAAGAAGCTGTTTTTTATTCTAACGCTATGATTTCGCCTATTTAGATATTGTATTTTAAGCTATATATAAAACTATAAATCCAACAATATTGTGCAAACAGCTGTTCTTCACGCATGCTTTTTTGCACCAAAAGGAAGGTCATACATAAAAAAAATATCGTTGTTTCCGCATGATAACGCTATAATTTCGCCTTTCCATATGTTGTATTTTAAATTAAACCAAAAACTATAAATCAGGCATTTTGATGGAACAAGAAATTCTTCACTCATGCCTTTTTGAATCAAAGCCAAAGCCATAAATTATATATATCGGTCATGCGTAATGATATTACTGTGGTTTCACATGTTAACGCCGCGTTTAACATGATTTCGTCTATTTAGATACCGTATCTTAAGCGATATGTAAAACTATAAATTCGACATTATTATGCAAAAAGCCGTTCTTCACGCATGCTTTTTTGCATCAAATTAAAGGCCATACATAACAAATATATTGCTATTTCTGCATGATAACGCCATGATTTCGCCTTTTCAGATATTATATTTTAAGCTATATATAAAGCTATAAATCAGACATAACGACGATTGCTGTTGTTTCACGTGTTAACGCTCTCTTTAACATGCTTTCGTCTATTTTAATATTAAATCTTAAGTGATGTAAGAGTTTATAAATCAGACATTGTGATACAGTAAGTAGTTCTTCACTCATGCCTTTTACGACAAAGAGAAATCTTTAAATTACATATATTTGGCATGCATAATAAATATATTTCTGTTATTTCCCGTGTTAGTGATATGTTTAACATGATTTAGCTTAATCAGAGAGGGGCCTGAATGGTCGAGTGGCTAGCGCTGTGGCGTTCGGTACCACAGGTTTCCGGTTCAAGTACCGGCTGTGCCATGGTTGTTTGTAGTGGTTCGGAATCCACTTTAAAAAGTAGGTCCCGTTCTAACGGGATCGTAGAGAGTTGCGGGGGCATTGTTACTCCGCGTCCGTGGCTTATCTTCAAGTGACACGCGCCCCCTGGGTAATACAAAGTGAGTACGTCTGTGCAGCGCTTGCCTTAAGGCAACTAAGACCAACCTGTCTGTGTTTGCCAACTGCATTAGAAAGAAAGAAAAAAAAGCTTAATCAGAAATTAAATCTTAAGCTATATAAAAGGCTATAAATCACACATAACGATGGAAGGACAAACGGTTCTTCATGCATACCTTTTTGCATCAAATGGAAGGTTATGCATAATAAAGACGTGATTTCGAATGATAACGCCATGCTTCAAATGGTTTCGCTTATTTAAAAATTGTATTTTAAGCTAAATAAAGCGTTATAAATTAATTAGACAATATTTTGCAACAAGCAATTCTTTACGAATAGTTTTTCTACCAAAGAGAAGTTCATACATAATAAAGATGCTGTTGTTGTTTACGCAGGATAACGCCATGCTTAACATAATCTAGCCCTTTTATTATGTATCTTACTCTGCATAAGAAGATATAAATCAGACACTATGATGCCACAAACAGTTCTTCATGAAAAAAAGAACCAAATTTCTTTTACCAAAGAAAATTAAAAGTCATACATAATAAATATATTGTTGTTGTTCTTGCATGATAATGTCAAGAATTCGCTTTTTCAGATATTGTATTTAAAGCTATAGGCATAACGATGGAAGGACAAATGGATGGACAAATCTTCACAGATGTTTTTGCGTTAAAGGGAAGATTATAAATTACATATACCGTCCAGGCGTATTTTAGGTATTGTCGTCATACACTTTTACTTCCGCATATTAACACCATATTTAACATGATTTCGCCTATTCAGATAGTATATCTTAAGCTATATAAAGGCTATAAATCAGACATTAGGATGCAACAAGCAGTTCTTAACTCATAATATTACTACAAATGAAAGGTCGCACATCATAAAGATACTCATGTTTACTCATAACAATGGTATGTTTAAAATAATTTCGCCTATTTAATGTTGTACTTTAAGTTGTATAAAAGTTATAAATCTGACATTTTCATCCAGCAAGCAGTTCTTCCCGCATGTTTTTTTTTTTTTTTTTTTTTTCACCAAATAAAAGGTCATACATAATAAAATATTATTGTTGTTTCCACATGATAATGCCGTGCTTAACATGATTTCACTTATTTAAAAATTGTATCTTAAGTTGTATCAAAATCTGTAAATCAGTATTATCATGTAACAAGCAATTCTTTTTGATCAAGCAAAATGTCACACTTAATAAATAAGTTGTTGTTTACGCATGATAATGCTATGTTTAACATAATTTCGCATTTTTATTATGTATCTTATTTTGTATAAAAAGCTATAAAACAAACATTATGCTGCAACAAGCAGTTTTTCACGCATGTTCTTTTTCATTAAATGGAAGGTCATACATAATTATATTGTTTCACTTGTAAACGGCATGTTTCACATGATTTTGCCAGTTCAGATATTATATCTTAAACTATATAAAAGGCTATAAATCAGACATTATGAGGTTTTTCACGCATAATTATTTTACCAAAGGGAAGGTCATAAATATTAAAGATGCCGTTATTTTCTCCTGATAAACTATATTTAGCATGATTGCGTTTATTTAAAAATTGAATTTTAAGCTATATAAAAGTTATAAATTAGAAATTATTATGCAACAAGCAATTCTTTACGCATAATTTTCCTACCAGTGGAAGGTCACACATAATAAAGATTCTGTTGTTGTTTATGCATGATAATGGCATGTTTAACACAATTTCGCCTATTTATTATGTATTTTAATCTAAATAAGAAGCTATAAATCAGACATTATGATGCAACAAGCAGTACTTTTTCTACCAAAGGGAATTTCTGTTTTTGTCTTGAGTCCACCAATTAATTTCAGCCAGAGCAAGTGCATCCTACGCGGCGCAACAAATCGTTAGGACTCCGAAATTGCTAATCAAAAACACACTAATAAACAAATAAAGGACGGAATTTATTTTAACGGCCAGTCATTTCCCGTCACTAGAGGGTAAAAGGAAATGAAGACTAACGCCCGGGTCTTTATTTTTCCCAAGCGCACCGTAAATATAGCTCCACGCTTGATTTCATTTACGCTTTTCTTCTAAAGGACTCGACGCAAATTGATTTTTCATGTAAAAATTTTTTTTTCTTAACTGGGACCGAGAGAACAAATTCCGATTCTCAGGAAAGCTAATTAGAGATTAATTTTGTGAAGACTTTTTTTTTTTTTCGTTTTATTTTAGTTGGTTTTCCTGAGTTAGCGCCATTTTGTTTTGGATGTCATTATGTGGTTTTAGAGTGATTAAATTCCTAAAGCTTCACAGTATGTCATTTCGGTGACGGTTCCAGAAATGCAAGTGGACATGAAGCCATATAAAGCCTCAGGATTAGCGAAAAAAATTAATAAAAGGGAATTAGAGGAGGTGTTTTTTTTTATTTTGTTTCGAATTAATCACTTTTATTATGTGGTGAGTGTGTGAGGAATTAAAATTTAATCCTATGACTTACAGTGAGCATTTGAGTTTCTCAAAAAAGTCTAATTTTGTGTAATGCATTATTACTTTCGAATATTTATCTTTTAGACATGAAAAATAACTTATTGCCAAAGAGAACGATAATGAATAAACCTCGTTTAATTATGTGTAGATCTCCATGTTTTTTATGTTGTAATTTCGGTTTAATAAATAGACTACTTATTTAAAAACTGCTTTCGCTGTTGTTAATTTGATCTAAATTAGATTTTATAAATGTAATTTTGCTCATCATTTTTTATAAAAAAAGTATTTTTCAGTTCTTTAAAACAAATTTTTTCTATGTTGTATGCGTTTTTTATTTTGGTAATTAGTTTAAATGTGAAATTTATCTCATTTTCTACAAGTATCTCATTAAAATTTGTGTATATTATCTGCTATACATTATAAATATGATTTTTTTAAAACTACCTAGTGAGTAGATATTTTACTTTACGCATATAGTCCAATTTTTGCTACATAGCAATATACGTATTTGGTATCAATTCAGATGTTGAATGAATTAAAAAAAAAAAAAATTATTTTCAAGATAAATTTTCGAATAATTCTATATTTTATTTATTTTTAATTTAAAAAAATATTTCCATATACTACAGGGGGATTATAATTGAAGTCTCACCTTCAAAATGCTATAAAAAATGAACCTCTAGACACAATGCGTTTAAATTTGAACTAAAGATACTTGAAGAAGGAGGAAACGGTATGGCCGCGAAAAAAAAAAATTCTACCTGCTTTTCCCATTTAATTTGGTATCACCTTGTCCTGGTGAATGGGCTTTCCACTGACAGTGTATCAACTGTTGAATGACTTGGAAGTAATTGTTTCCGTCAAAAAAACGAAACAATCAAGCACATTAAACACTACAGTTGTTTTAAAGCGCAATTCATGCCAAATACGTTGTGATTTCGTTTCAAAATATCACTGACAGCCGAATTCACTTTCATTATGCTGCTTACAGCGCCATCTATTTATACACTTTGGAACTTTTTTCTTATGGCATACTATTTCCATTTTCTTCAAGTATCTTCAGTTCAAATCTGAACTCATTGTGACGAGTGTTTCTTCTTGTACATCATTTTGAATTATTTTAAATTATAATCACCCTGTATTTGCTTTTATGTAAAGCAAATTTAAAATATGTAAAAAGAACAAACAAATGTTCTGATTTTGTGGAAATATAATTATTCTGGTAAAATAATAATATATTATTATTATTTCCTTTATAAGAGGTTAACTCTCTCAGAAATGCATTTATTAATCAGTTTAAGGGTGTGGAAATGTATACATGTGAAGGTCAACCCATGACATTATGTCTTAAGTTTATACATATTAATGTATTTGAAATTTAATGTATGCGTATAAATATTAATCGTAACATTTACATGTAATTTCCTGTCAGTTCGTTGTCTGAAATGGTTCTAGGTGTCTTGGTCATAAAAGTATCCAAAATAAAATATTTTAATGTTGTGTAATTGACGTCTTTAAAATTTTTGTTTTATGAATATTAGAAACATTTTCGTATTTGTTGTCTGTTAGAAATCATGATCTTCTGGGAATATTTTATCTTAAGCAAAAGTGTAAGTTTATATTGTTGTCTACTTAAGACATTTTTCTGTGTAGTTATTTTGTTTAAATAATTGGCTCTGTATTACGAAACTTATATTGAAAAACGCTCGATTTGTTTTGAACATGAAATAAAAATTGAATAAAAAATAATAAAATTAAACAAAATAATTCAAATAGTTGGGTTTTAGTATGCCGAGAATTATATTTAAAATTGCTTGGTTTATTTTGAAAATTAAATAAAAATTAAATAACAAAATTATAAAATTAAACAAAAAAATTAAATAAAAAAATAACATAATTAAATAAAAAAAATTAAATAATTGCCTCTTATATGCCCAAAATTATAGCTTAAAAATATTTATTTTGGTAATTATCATAAGATAACTCTAAACATATCATAATTATATATTAATATTCACAAATAACCTTTTAATTAGTTAATTTACTAGGTACTTTTAATATAAATTGAAGTAAATTAATATTGTAGATGATTTAAACAAAATTCTAAATTTATATAATTCTTTTTCTTAAGAAAGTGTACAATATGCGTATTTTATCTTATATAATATTTATGTATCATATTTGTATGTCTAGATTTTATTTGCTTAAGGCATTTTCTTATGTAGGTGTTTTAAGATATTAAAAAATTTGCTCTTAGTATGGCGGGAATTATATCTTAAAAATGCTTGATATGTTTTGGTAATTATTATAGATAAGTCAAAAATGCATAACTATGTATTTATATTTACAAAAGACATATATTAAGAATGTCAGCATGCAATAAAAATATTGTTATATATTCGGATAGGTCTATACTTTTAGTTTAAATTAAAATAAATTATTATTGTAGATAATTTAAACGAAATTCTAAATTTATATTTTTTCCTTTTAAGATATTTTGCTATATGGATGTTTTATCTTATTTAATATTTATGTCTTGTATTTGTATGCCTAGATTTTTATTATAAAAAAGATAGTCATGCTTTGTCAATTAATTTGAAATCTAAATCTAATTAAAATACATTCAAAATTTCGGTGTTCATTTTTCTTGATAAAATATTAATATAAATGTTTCATTATGTATTTAAAATAATATTATGTGTTTGAATAAATATATCTATCTTTTTTTAAAGTGAAATAAATTATTGTCTGTTGTTAAACCGTACCTAAACATAATATTATAAATTATAAAGGATTACAATATAAAGAATGATGTTCATTCCTATGAATATTCGTTTCGTATATTTAATTCTATGTAATTTATTTACTACAAATCACTTTTCTTTCTATCTTTTTTTTTAAGTTGAATAAATTATTGTCTGTTGTTAAGTCGTTCCTAAAAAAAATATTAAGAATTATAAGTAACTATAATTTAAAGAATGATGTTCATTACTATGAATATTTTATTATTTCGTATATTTAATTTTATGTAATTTATTTTCTTCAAATGAGTTCTTTTAAAGTACTTAGCACATAATTTAAATTTAGTATTTTTATCATTTTTTCTGAAGTAATAGGGATGTAGTAAACTTTACCATAAAAAAACTAATAGCAATAACTAATAACATAAGTAATAATAAGTAATAACATAAAAAAGGTAGGGCACTTAATTTATTGCAAATCAGCATTCAATGTACATGGCTTTCCCAGCTCTATGACTATATGCATTATTACGAATCAGCTTATTATTATGCCTTATTTGGTAATATTCACTCTAAGCAAATGCTATCCAATATTCCTTTTCTAAAACTCTGTTGAATTGTCTAAGCCGCAAACTGCATATATCTGACGAGGTTCTTTGAAAAACTACAATTAAAAGAATTCTGTTCATTCCTATGAAAATTTTATTGTTTCGCGTATTTAATTTTATGTAATTTATTTATTACAAATGAATTTTCTTTCTATCTTTTTTGTAAGTTGAATACATTATTGTCTGCTGTTAAATCGTTCCTAATATAATATTAAAAATGATAAACGACGAGAATTTAAAGAATATTGTTCATTCCTACGAATATTTTGTTGTTTTGTGAATTTAATTGTATCTAATTTAATTACTAGAAATGACTTTTCCATCTATTTTTAAGTTAAATAAATCGTTATTAAATCGTTGTTAATTAAATCGTTATAATTTAAATCGTTAAAAATGTTATTAAATCGTTCCTAAATATAATGAAATTGTAAACAACTACAATTTAGAGAATGTTATTCCTTTCTATAAATATTTTATTGTTTCCAATTATGTATTTAATTTTAGGTAATTTCTTTTTACTTCAAATGTTTTTATTTTAAAGTACATAGCATATAATTTATATTTAATATCTTTATCATTTTTTCTGAAGTAATAAGGAAGTAGTAAACTTTAACATAAAAAAAAAAAACTAATAATATTAACTAGTAAGATAAAAAAAAAAACATACCACTTAATTTATTACAAATCAAGTTTCAATGTGATTGGTATTCCCAGTTCTATGACTAAATGCAACACTATGAATCAACTTATTATTATGCCTTTATTTGGCAATATTCACTCTTAGCAAATAGTATCCAATATTCCTTTCCTAAAACTCTGTTCAATTGTGTAAGCCGCAAACTGTACACTTTTGACAAGAGCTTTTGAAAAAAATTCCAATGTCAACCATAAGGTCAAGAAAAGCGTTTTCAATTTCTTCATTCATTGGAAAGCAAATAACACACTTAATTCTTTAAACTGACATCGTCCGTCACGTAGGTCTACTAAGTCTGACATTTGACGAAACACTTCCTACATGCAGTTCCTGGTTGTAGGTAAATCTTTAATCTGCAAGGCTGGTCGGCCTTCACTAGGGTCAGGTGCCAACAACATGAGGCACACCCTCTGTAATAAAATGTTATCCTAATGGAATATTCTGGTGGGGTTTTTCCCTAGATACTAGCAGACACAAGGCAGCGCTGTTCAATAAGAGGGAACACAATAGCGTTCGCGTTTTCAATACGCAAATCAACGTACCATATCTTATAGATAATTATAGATTTTTCTTAGCATTTTTTCTAGGAAAAAACAAGTTTTTTTTTTCTCGTTATTCTTATTATCAAGGGGGTCACTGCCAAGGATAACCTCTATTGTGTTTCAGCGTTTCATTTTGTAGAACAATGGAGATTTCTTGGAATATAAATATCAATGAGAAAAAAAAGACCTCCATTATTTTCTTTTGTAATCAATATTTTTATTAAAAGTTTTATTTTTTTTCGTCATTGAAAATTATACCTTTATTCACAATCGATTGTATATTAATCTATCATTTCTTTCATTACTTTGATATTTTGTAATAATACGTTGTTGAAAAAGTCCAATCAACAACTTTTTGAGCTTAATTATTATGTGAAAAAGGAATTTTAAATTTTGTTTTGTCGTCTGCGTTGGTTGCATCATATTTTTAAAATTTTTATTTATTTATTTATTATTATTTTTTTATTTTTTGATATTTTCTAATAATACATTGTTAAAGAAGTTTCATCAACAAGTCTCTGAGTTAAATGATTATGTTAAAAAACGGAATTTTAAATTTTGTTTCATTGGCTATATTGGTTACAACATATCTTTTAAGAGTTTTATTTATTTATTTATTGATTGTTTGATATTTTCTAATAATAAATTGTTGAAGAATTTTCATCAACAAGTTTTTGAGCTTAATAATTATGCAAAAAAAGGAATTTTAAATTTTGCTTTGTTGTCTGTATGGGTTAAATCAGATTTTTTAAAGTTTTTTTTTTTTTTCTTTTCTTAAAACATTATTTATACGTTCGTTTGATGTTTTCTGTTATTGAAAAATATTATTAATAATGTACTAGATCTCAACTAGATTATGAATCTTACTTTTGTTTTTTCAGCTATGATATTATTTTATATTCTACTTTTATTCGATAATGTTAAAAATTGAAAAATTGAAAATATTATAATTTTCTTTAGTTTAAAATCACAAATATATGGAATATGTTATATTGGTATGAACCGTTTGCTTTGAGATTGATAACATAAATACTCCGAATTACTAATTTATTCCGAATTTCATAAGAAAATTAAAAATTTTATAACTTAATGTATTTCATTCATATTGAAAATAAAGGAACTAATAATTATATACTTTATAATTGTATAATTTATTGTATTTCATCCATGTTAAAAATAAATGATCTGTGATAGCTACTAATTTATTGATATTCACGTTTAAATACTTCATGATTAAAAAATATTGGTTTTATTTCATTTCATTTGTTATTAGTTCTAATCGAATTTTTTTATAAATATATTTGAAAGAGTTTAATTTGAATTTAGAATCCTTTTACAGGTAATATTTTTGTGTAGAACAGGAGAATAAATTATTAAATTACTATTTTTTTCATTAATGCCTTATTTATAGCCTGACACGTGGTTCAGTGGCGACGTGCGACGCTAGTGAGCATAAGGGTTGCTGCTCAATACGGTGGTGGCTTTGTTGTTGTAGACGCTGTTTCAAAACACGGGTTTTGACTCGATGGTGTCTGTGATGTTCAGCACCTTGCCTCGTTAGTCGGACTACTACTACTATACTACACCGCATCACTGTGCGTAAAGCTGAGTTGTCCCTTTACAGTTTGGGAATGATGTGGTTGAGAAGTCTCATTGGGCTGTGTGACGGTCATAGGAAACGGAAACATACGGCTTAAAGTAGATCCTGAACCACTGCAAACATCCATGGTCCCCGGGATTCGAACCTGAAACCTGTGGTACAGAGCGCCAGAGCGCTAGTCATTCGGTCAACATAACCTGTTCATCGAACTGGCTGGCGGGAATTTTCCGGGTTTTCTCCCATACGATTAGCAAATGCGGGATAGATTCCCTAAAAGTCATTCCGGGAAAGTACTGTAATTCTTCTTCAGCGACACGGAGCCAAGTCACATTTCTACCTATGGGTGCTTCATTACAACAGAAACTGCCCCTTCCTTCCATCCATGAGAGCACACTGGCTCAAGGACTTGGTCTAGATGTTGCAGTCGACTAAATCGGATAAGAAACAACAACAAAACATCCCTTATTTATTTTTGGCTTATGAATATTAAGTTACAAAAATAAATATGCATTCAATGATATTGAGCTATAAGCAAAATATTCCCATTCTGTCAATATATAATAAATAATACCTTTAAAATCGCATGTTAAATTTCCATCTTTTTATCTCAACGGAATACTTGATAACAATACTGAAAATATTTCAATGTGAAAAGATATAAAGAAATTGTTTAAATTTTTCTATGTTTTCTCATAAGCAAGAAAATATAACTAGTAATAAAACTCTGTGAAGCAGAAGTACCTGTTAGAATATAATAGTTAATACCATCTGCCGGCAAGTGGGTGTATTTGTTTGACTGCATTTCGAATTTGTAACTCGGGTATTGTTAAATCGGTGTGTTCAGATTTCAATGTTTGAGGAATATTTTTAAAACATTGCCTTAGGATATTATTGCTTATAGAAAACATGTTTTTGTTAAGAGAATTGTTACTTTTAAGAAAATATGTTATTTTGTAGCAGAGTGTTAGCATTATTATAATTGTGATGCATTAAAATAACACAGTACGCGCTATATCTGTTATATCAGAGTTCTATTCCCTTAGCAAGTGTTATGCTTTAGACATTGCTACAATGGATAATAGCTGTGGGTTTAAACCTAAGTTATTCGCGCCTTAGCTGTAGACGTTACCACTTGGGCACAAGTAGTGCATTTTAGAACAACGATATTTTATTTTAAAAATTTGAAGTTGCCACACTCTGTAATCTCTCTCTTCATTTAATTTGATTTATTTCTTTTTAACTTCAAATTTCAGCTTTATCTAAAGTTTCTGAATAGAGTTTAAATATTTTTTTTTTAAATCGTTTCACATTTTTTCATAATTTTTTCCTATTTTTTTTTTAGGAACAAAAGATATTTCTCGTTTGAATGAAAAACATTATGTGAACAAGTTATTGTGAAAAATTCCTGTAAAATATTCTGTATCACATAATTTATATTATTCCTACATTGTGAATTATTGCATGAGACATTTTAAAATACCCTGTCGAAAACCATTTTCATGAAATAATGAAGAGCAGATTAACACAGATATTGCAGTATTTTTTCTCTCGAGTAGAGTTTTGACATTTCATTACCAGGAGAGAGGAATGTATGTTATTTTAACACATCACTCAAATTTGACAGCAGACAAACAGTATTGTGGGTTGTGATATTTCATACAATTAGAGTTTAGTACTAATGAGAACAATCTGTCACTCAAATCTGATAGCAGATATTCGGTATCATGTATAATGAGACTCAGGAAATTAGCGAATTTCTGTAAGACCTTCGTAGTTCGAAAAAAACTATAGATTGAAAATGATCTATACCATGAGTTGTTCCATTAATATTGGTAATAGATCAAGAGCTGCGAAATATCTACTCCAATGTAAAGAGAGGGAAGCTATATTTGTAAAATTGTTTTTTTATTTAATGTCATTGTATAGTAACCCAGAGTACATTGTATATGTGTATATAGTGCTTGTGAATAAAGTTCCATGAAGTGTTCCCGTGAACCTGAAAATGGCCCTTTTCGTGAAGCCGTCATATGTGTAATACGTTACAATAAAATTAAACTCAATAGTAGAAAACAAACCAGTTTCTAATCAAATACAATTTCTAATTCTAAAAGTAGTTTGTGCACTAAAATAATTCAAGATTTCTGATTTTTAACATATAATACAATGCATTTTTCTACAAATTCTCCTGTTATTACATATGTTATGCGATAATATTTAATAAATATATTTTTATAAAATTAATTAACGCAGTGTAAAATTACTAACAAAAACAAATATTAAAATCGAAGAATAATTATGAATTGCATTGTATAATTACAATTTTGCAATACTAAAATAAACTTCGGCTTAAAAAATTTAAATTTTACATTCAATTTTTGCAATTTTAAAGAAATGAAATTTATGCATTTATTGAAATGAAAAATTTATGCAACTAACAGAAGAAAAATAAACTATTTTAAGAACGTTGTGTTGTTTAATGAGACAGTATTAAACTCTAACAATGCGTGGTTTAAATTCTGAATCACTTTAAAAATATTATCTTCCTAATGATTTGTGCAGTACCAGTTTCAAAATAATGACTGTTTTCTAATAATTAATGAGAAAAACACATCTCATTTTTATTTTGTTAATGATAAATAAAATAAATCAAAAGAAAATTTTAAAATCATTTTCAGTTCTAACTCAACATAAAATATTTTGCATTTTTATTATTGTTCAATTAAAATTTAAATAATTATTTAGCTATAGCTTTTTAAAACTCCTTTAACAATATTTTAATAAGAACCAAATTATTAATTGCAATTTTTCTAATTTTTTTTTTATTATTGCTATTACAAACTGTTTTACCAATTATATTTTCTATCTTTATTATCGTCGATTTGAAAGTTCAATAATTATGCTTCTAAAACATATTATTTTTTTCAATTAAAAAAAACAAACATTTTTTTTTTTGTTATTTAAACCCCAATTCTGGATATTTTATTAAATAGGCTATTACAAGAAATAAATGATATTACTGTAATGTTGTTCCTAGGTGGTATTGAAATTTGAAATTAATATTCTCTAATATAGTTTCATCAAAATGGTTGGAATATTTAATTAAAAGCACGAAAGCCTTTTTTGCATCTAGTATCAGTTCCTCAAATCGTCGAAAAGTCACAAGAGCTAAAATTTACATTAGAAAAACTTAACAATTAATAAGTACTTTGCACATAATTACTTTGCACACAATTGCATTTCATCGAATATTGTGGGAGATTTGATTTTTTGAATTTTTACCATTTCTTATATGAATTTGTATATTATATAACTATTTAAATTCTATGAATAACTTTCCAGCTTAAAACTTTAAGTATCCGTGACATAAGACATTTTGCAGGCACTTGCCATGAGCAACATTGTTTAGTTCAGATTTGGTTTGGTTTGCTGCTCTACGGTCATTTTGCGCACACTTTAGGCTAATTAGACCGGGACCTACAGTTTAGAAGTTATTCAGAACCACTGATAAACATCCATGCCACCGACCGGGTTCGAATCTGAAGCATGTGGTACCAAAAGCCAATTGGCCATCATGGCGCATTTTTTTTCAGAAGATTATCATGCTAACTGGCAGATAGTTAAATACCACATACATTATTCTACATTTCATTTATCAGCAAAAAATATGTCTATAGAGAAAAAGTATAGTTAATTAAATTAAATCTTAGCATTACTAAAGAGACTGGGGTATCTCAGAAATTCTGAATTCTCTTTATTTTAACATTCCCTAACTCTGGTTCATTTATCGTAACACTTTGGGTTAAAAAGTGTTAAAAGTGAAGTGTTTGGGTTAAAAGTGAATTTATTGAAGAGAATTTATTTCATCTTCATTACAATCATTTATGATTAACATATAAATTTGATCTCCTAAAATTAAAAAAAAGAATACTATTTCACTTTAAAAAGGATATAAATGCAATGTTGTACTCTGGTGGTATTGGAATTTGGAACGCGCATTCTAGGTTCTAATATAGGTTCATCAAAAATCTTTGGAATATATAATTTTAAAAAATTGAGTCCTTTTTATCCAGCATTAATTCTGCATAACGTCAAAAAGTCACAGAAGCCAAAATTTACATGAGAGAAACTCGGAAAATTAGCAAGTACTTTGCTAATAACTTTATTGCATTTCATCAAACATTGTGAGGAATTTGATTTTTTGAAATACCTCCCATTTTTTATATGATTTTGTATATAACTCTATAAATACAATGACATACGTTTTTCTACATTACTTATTTCAACAAATAAAAAAAAAAACCCCCAAATTTATCGATAGTGTGAAAGTAAACTTAATTAAATTACACTTTAACAATATTAAAGACATTGTGGTATTCCAGAAATTCTGGATTCTCTTTATTTTAGCATTCCCCATCCCTGCTTCATTTATCGTATCTGTTTGGGTTAAAAGGAAGAATTTCTTTCATCTTCATTACAATTATTTATGATTTTACGTCCTTCAGATGGCAAAACTTCTTTTCCTTGAGAAACATATTACAAAGAAAGAGAACACGTTTGAATCAAAGAACATTAATCTTCTTTTATCTCGACGTTAGGGGGCGTAACGATCGATAGTAGAGATTGCATCGTTTAAAAGATCAAACAAAATAATCCGCCTCAAATGCATAATAGAGAAGGAAAAACCAAGAAATGATGAGAATCTTGAAGATGCTCTTCTGTTGTGCCTGAAGAAGGGAAAAGAAATCGAAAAAAGGAGGAAACATTTCGCTATGAAATGAATTGATTCAATATGAAAGGCATTTAATGCTAACTTAATTAATAACCTATTCATTTTTCTGAGTCTTTGGATCTCATGAAGCTAGCAAAACTATTGAAATAAATAGCATTTATGGGTATGGTTCACTGATTTCTGCAAGAGGTTTTTTAAGAATATTATTTAAGCCTAACCTATGTGAAGCATTTATATTTAAACAGCTGGCATTTCTCTAAGTTGATACAAAAATTGTTTGAAGATGATGAACGAAAAGATGATTTATGAGAGACAATGAATGTATATATATAAATGCATAAAGATTTAAACTACTGCTAAGAATAAATTTTGTTTCAGTTAAAAGCAATGGAAATTGAATGAAATTGCATGGCCTTAAAGAATTTTTATTTCTTTGAAATAATGAATGGTAAATATTTGAATGTAGCAAATATGATGTTAAAATGTTGTGTGATTTTTGAATTCGTTCCACTCTTTACATCTTCTTCAAATAGAAATAAATACAAACTTATTAATGTACATTGAGTAAGTTTGTATTTGTTTGAAAATATTAATGGTTGTGAAAAATTTTAAAATTTTATCACAGCGTTTTACTAATGTATATGCTTAATATATTTAAATAAATACGCTGTAATGATGAAATAAATGGGAGATGATAGGAGATGGCTGAATAAATTAAAATGCACATGTATCATAAAAATTTCATGAATCATAAAAATTTATCAATTCTGAAATTCTAGCCTAATTTTAAGATGTTATCATAATATCATTTGCTGGATTTTTTTCTTGTGTTATAATAATGCAATTTAAAAATCTTTCAAAAAATCTTTCTTCATTTTTCCTCTTTCAAGCGAAGTACAAAGAACCTTATGCGTTAATTTGGTAATGTTTCAAATTCTAAAATATTCAATGTTTTATTGTAAATTTAAATTTATAAATTATTGTTAGTTTTTTTTTTAAATTTTTAAATAGACAATTTACTATTTCGATTTTTCAATTATATCCATACAAGTAAAGTAATATATAATATATAATAATAATATCTCCATAGTAAAGCAACCATCAAGGGACGAACTTCTCTTGTTTATTTTTAATATGAATCTTGGTGAAACTTTAAGATTATTTTAGTGTATTGATTAGTAGATATATTATTCTTCGTAGTTCATTCATATATTATTCTTCGTAGTCCGTTATGTATAGTCAAAATACTATTGGAAATATTTGAAATTAATTTTAAATTTTATATGAAGGCAGTTGTTAATTACAGATGAACTTTTAAAATTCCTATTAAAGGCAATCTAAATGTGCATATATGCTTATATAAAAAATAAATAGATATGTTTACATGAAATATAAATATGATATGTTTCTCTAAAAAACATAGGATATGTTTATACAAGAAACACACAGGAGATGTTTACAGTAAAAAAAAAAAATAATAAATAAAAAAAAAAAAAAAAAAACAGAAATATTTACATTAAAAATAAATCGGATATGTTTACATAAAAATAAATAGCATATGCATTAAAAAATATTAAGGATATGCTTACATAAAAAAAATAGTATATGTTTACATTAAAAATTAAATAGGATGTTTATATACAACGAGGGAATAATTGACGAATTTCAGTTCATTTAAGTCAGCTTAAACTCCTCAAGGAAGATAAGTTGTTATGATTTACAAGAATTGATTTCTGGTCTCACCGGAATATTGGTAGATTACTATTAGGGTCAGCAATTGAGAAGTAATCAATCTACAGATTTATTGAGCTTATCTGAGGTATAGAAAGGAAAACTTTCGATCCGGCCTTTCTTTTTGAATTTCGAACCGACTTTTATTGAATCTGAAAGCAAAATCTATACGCATGGATATATGCAAAAAAAAAAAGCTATTGCTAAATTTTGCTTGCATTTTGAGAATAAGTATTTATTATCCAATTAGGGTTCAAAAATTTTTTCTTAAGCTTATATCTTTCCTTTTTTATATTATGTAATGCATTAATTTTAAAAATTTTGCTGGAATATTTATTGTGTTTTCTAGATTTGTATTTTTCTTAATTAGACTTATGCATTATTTACACAATCTATAATAAACAACATTAAAATAGAACTGTGTATGTTATTTTAAAATTAGTAAAGAATTTCATACTTTTAGCCGTTGTAACTTTCTTTCTGAGATTGTACAAGGACCAAATACATCTGATATAAATTTACTTCAAAATATTTGAAACATAATTTTATAAAATGAACACAAAAGGTAAAGAACAGATATTGTTTTACTATAAACGTATCATTTAATTTTACTTACATTAAAATAGCTAATTGAATAAATATTGAATAATTAACATTGAATAATTTAACGTTGAATAATTAATATTGAATTATATAATATTGAATAATTAATATTGAATTATTTAATATTGAATATTTAATCTTGAATCGGTTTAATATTACAGATTTATATTTTAATTTAAAATTTAAAGCTTCTCTGCTAAACTTGTCTTTGTAAAATGTGAACAATGTATGATGTGAAATTTTTAATTTTGTAAAATTTGAACAACGTATCATACATGAAACAAGAATATACTTTCCTTGTTAATATAAAATTCGATAATAAAAACAAAAATTTAAAATTTTCAATATATAACATAAAACTGTCATTGAAAATTATAAATTGAATTTTATTACAAAATATAATACATTCTTTTATGTATATGTATCTAATTTATGGCATAAAACATCATTTTGAAAATAAAAAAAAAAATTATTCTGAATTGCATTCGAAATTATTTTCGAAATTCCATTCTGAATTTTCATTTTCTTTACAATATATTTCATCTCAAATTCATTCTCATCCTTTTTTTTTTTGGGGTTATTGTTGTTTTCAAATTTAATCAATCAAAGCATAAAGCATTTAAAAAAACAAAATACTTTTTTTTGAAAAAGAAATGAACAACAATGCTTATCATCTGCAGATGGAAAACGCACAAGTTAAAGGGAAAAATAGCGTATTATATTGCTTTAAAAAAAGAATCACTTTAATTGATTTCAGAAGACAAAGAACGCCAGGCCATCGTTTCAGTAATGGAGCACAGACAATTCCAGAGGAAAGTGCGTATAGTATTTCGTTTTAATGATGTATCTTTCACACATTCGAACGCTCGATTCGAACGAAAAAGAAAGTTGTTTAAGAACAAATTGAACCAAGATTTTTGGCTCTGATTCAAAAAGAGGATAGAAAAACCTAAGGCAAAAGCTTCCATATGTATTATCATCCTTAAGTTCTGTGATAGCTACTACACTTGCTACTTTTTTTTACCTGAATGTATCTACTTATTTCATTTATCAATTTATAATTTTTTTTTAGTGTTTTATGTTTCAATAAATAAATCAGAAAGAACATGAACGATCCGTAAAGTAAACAAATGCAGCTTAAAAGGAATCGTGTTGTCCGGAATGCATAATTCGGGACAAATGCATGTTTTTTGATTATGCATAATGGATAATGCTTTCACAATGTACTTTCATTTTTTGTAGTTATGTTCATAAAAAAAAATGTAATGAAATTTTTATTGTTCTTTTTTTTTGTAGCAAATGAGAGTAATTTATTTTTGTAGTTTCCTTTCATTCATTTGTGTAACATAAAAAGAATATTTAAAGTAGAAATCGTTTTGAAACAAGATAATTATTAGCTATTAATAACACGAATTAATGTGTAAATTAATCTTATTATTGCTTAACTATATGGTAAAAAATGTATATTATATGACAAATAATATGATACAATATGATATGATAAACATATGATATTATAAACAATGTATGATGTACAATTTGTGAATTTGTACAATCTTAACAATATATCATGCAAGTAACAACCACATACTTTTATCATTAATATACAATTCTACTATTAAAAATCAAAAATCGGAAAATATTCAATATATAATATCAAACATGTTATTAAAAATAATAAGTTTAATTTTATTATAAAATATAATAAATTATTTATGTACATGTATCTAATTTATGGCATAAAACATCATTTTGAAAATAAGCAAAAATAATGATAAAATTTTTTTTCTGAATTGCATTCGAAATTATTTTCGAAATTCCATTCCGAATTTTCATTTACTTTATAATATATTTCATCTCAAACAAATTCATTCTCATCATTTTTTTGTTGTTGTTGTTGTTTTCAAATTTGAACAATCAAAGGAAAAAGTATTTAAAAAAAAATACTTTTTTTTGAAAAAGAAATGAACAACAATGCTTATCAACTGCAGATGGAAAACGCACAAGAAATTGAAGTAAAAAAAAACGTATTACATTGCTTTAAAAAAAGAATCACTTTAATTGATTTCAGAAGACATAAAGAACGCCAGGCCATCGTTTCAGTAATGGAGCACAGACAATTCTAGAGGAAAGTGCGTATAGTATTTCGTTTTAATGATGTATCTTTCACACATTCGAACGCTCGATTCGAACGAAAAAGAAAGTTGTTTAAGAACAAATTGAACCAAGGTTTTTGGCTCTGATTCAAAAAGAGGACAGAAAAACCTAAGGCAAAAGCTTCGAGATGTATTATCATCCTTAAGTTCTGTGATAGCTACTACACTTGCTACTTTTTTTTACCTGAATGTATCTACTTATTTCATTTATCAATTTATAATTTTTTTTCAGTGTTTTATGTTTCAATAAATAAATCAGAAAGAACATGAACGATCCGTAATGTAAACAAATGCAGCTTAAAAGGAATCGTGTTGTCCGTAATGCATAATTCGGGACAAATGCATGTTTTTTGATTATGCATAATGGATTATGCTTTCAAAATGTACTTTTATTTTTGGAGTTATGTTCATAAAAAAATTGTAATGAAATTTTTATTGTTCATTTTTTGTTGCAGATGAAAGTAATTTATTGTTGTAGTTGGTTTTTTTCCATTCATTTGTCAAACATAAAAAATATTTACAATAGAAGTCGTTTTGAAAGTAGAGAATTATTTAGTTATTTATATCAAGATTTCCTGTGTAAACTAATCTTATTATTATTATTTATTTTTTTTATGTTTTTTGAACGCTGGGATCGATACTAAACATAGTTCTCACATTTGAAACACATATCTACAGAAACTTCAGAACACTTAACGATAGAAACATCCTTTGGTGTTACTAATGAAATCGCATTTTGAAACAAACATTATTTAGGGAATTGGATCATTACTTAGGATTTCATCATTGTCAGAAATGTTTATTATTTATGTTATAGCAAATGAAACTTATTTGTTTGTATAGTTTTGTTTTATTAGTTTGTCTAATAGTTTTGTACAAGGAGAAAATAATTTAGGTATTGATATTGTGAATTCTAGATTAAATTTTTTTTTTTTGTTACACGGATAAGTATACTACACATGTTCTTGCATATGGTCTATGATCCCACAAAAACTGCTTATCACTTCATGATAAGGACAACATTTTGGTAAATCAATGTTGTTTTATAGTGCACCTGCATTTTGAGATAAACATTATTTAGGAAATTTTCATTATTATTTAGAATTGCATCATTATTAGGAATGTTTATTATTCATTTTATAGAAAATGAAATTCATTTATTTGTATAGTTTTGTTTCATTCATTTTGTCTAACATATCTGCTTTAAATGGAATTATGTTTACAAAGAGAAGCGATATTATTGATATTAAGATTTCCTGTGTAGACATTGTTTTGTTTTAAAAACACGTATAACTATGCAACACTTACTTTTCACATATTGTCAATGAATCTTCAAAAGTTGCTAATCAAATTATGATAACAACATTTTAATGAATCAATGCTTCTTTCTAGTGGACCAGCATTTTGAAATAAATTCATGTTCATTTAATTTTCATCATTATTTAAGATTTCCTTATTATTAGGAATGCTTAGTATTCCTTTTTATAGCAAATGAAACTCATTTATTTACGGGTATATATGCTAAACAATGAAAACTGATGTAAAAATGTAAACTAATCACGTTATAATAGGAACAATCTTTTGATGAATGAATGCTGCTTTCTAGTGCACCTGCATTTTGAAATAAATATCGTTCATTTAATTGTCATCATTATTTAGGATTTCATCATTATTAGAAATGTATCCATACTGCACAAATAAATGTTTTATTCGTTCAAAGTCGAACAATAACAATTTCATTAGAATTAAGACCATAACTCAAAAATGTAAAAGTAAATTTTAGAAGTATTATCCATTACATGTAATCAAAAACATAATTTTACTTGAATTGTTAATCATTAATTAAGAGCGTCATTTATGAAATTATCATAGTATATCCTAAAATTTTATAGAATTTTTCTACCTGCTGTGATTATATCCGGTATTAAGAGAAACTTCCAATAATATATTTTTAATACTTTCATAAACCAACTTTGAAACATTCGATAACATCAGGCAAGTTATTTATTCAAAAACTCGAACGAGTGACTATTTTTTTTTACACAAACTCTATTTAAATAAAGTTCAATTTGACAGAGCTGTGTGTTGAAAAATATATTTTAAAGAAAAATAATCTGGTATTTAATCAACGGACTAAGTGTTGAGAAAATATTTAAAAAAATTAAGTCTTCATTTAAATTTGATCTGTCTGGAGTTATATATATCCATGATTGCATATATCTCAAAATCACAGACGAAAAAAGTAATAATTACTGAAAACTTCTGGAATTTTCAACTAGTTAATGTAACTATAAACTGCAAATTATTTTCAGGTATAATTAAACGAGACATACGAAGAAAATATTTTGTTCATTAGAAGCCTAAAATATCAATATTTTATTATTTAAAAATTGCTGTCTGATTATGCAAATTTAAAATGGAAAATAATATAATGTAGACAGTGATTAAATCCGTATCATAAATATGCACTTTAAAAGATTAAAATATGGATATATATGTATATGAATTCAAGTTATAAAATTTGAAAGTTATGTTTAATTATACAAACTATTACTAAACTATTTTAAGATATATAATTATATTTTCTTGAATATTTCAATGAAGAAAATGTAAACTATGCTGTATGTTTAGATAATTTGATATTTAATATGTTCGTAAATATGCAAAAATAAAGCAAATTCATTGCTTAACTGAAGAGTTTGTGTAAATTTTCTTACATAGATATTAAATTGAAGAGATTTACATTGTGAAGGGAGCAAACCTTGTTCAAATACTGCAAGTTAATTATACCTGTCTCTACAAACTGCCCTAAACGGCGATTGAATTAAAGTAGTCGGCAAAAGTGCAATTAAGTAGAGGAATAAATTGGAAGTTCAAGTTAAGCGATATTCGTTACTGAAGCAACCTGAAACATCAGAGAAGTAAATTAAAATCCATGGCAAATTAACTACTTGCAGTTTACATCCTCTTGAAGGAGCTACGTTATACAAAATGCTTCCGATAGTTTAGTGTGTAGGAAAGCTATTATTGTTGATTTACATATTAAATAAGATAAGTTATTTCGTAAATACATTGATTTTAATAAACAATTGGAATTCTTAAAGAATTTGTCAAGAATATGTATTAAGAATACCTACATATATTTGATAAAGTTTAACTTCTTAATTGTACTTCTTTAGCATTAAATATGTAATTTCTAACCTTAAACGTCCATATAAAAATAAATATACTACTACTAATATTATTACTATGACTGCTATTATTATTTTTACTACTACTACTACTACTATTACTACTACTACTAATACTAATAATATAATAGGAAATGAAAAAATTACTTGGTACAAATATAAATGTTTTCTAACAATTGAAGAGATTTACATAGTGGAGGGAAGAAACCCTTGTTCAAATACTGCATGTTAATTATACCTGTCTTTACAAACTGCCCTAAACGGCGATTGAATTAAAGTAGTCGGCAAAAGTGCAATTAAGTAGAGGAATAAATTGGAAGTTCAAGTTAAGCGATATTCGTTACTGAAGCAACCTGAAACATCAGAGAAGTAAATTAAAATCCGCGGCAAATTAACTACTTGCAGTTTACATCCTCTTGAAGGTGCTACGTTATACAAAATACTTCCGATAGTTTAGAATGTAGGAAAGCTATTATTGTTGATTTACATATTAAATAAGATAAGTCATTTCATAAATACATTGATTTTAATAAACAATTGGAATTCTTAAAGAATTTCTCAAGAATATGCATGAAGAATACCCACATATATATGATAAAGTTTAACTTCTTAATTGTACTTATTTAGCATTAAATATGTAATTTCTAACCTTAAACGTCCATATAAAAATAAATATACTACTACTACTACTACTACTACTACTACTAATATTATTACTACGACTGCTATTATTATTTTTACTACTACTACTACTACTATTACTACTACTACTAATACTAATAATATAAAAGGAAATGAAAAAATTACTTGGTACAAATATAAATGTTTTCTAACAATTGAAGAGATTTACATAGCGGAGGGAAGAAACCCTTGTTCAAATGCTGCAAGTTAATTATACCTGTCTTTTACAAACTGCCCTAAACGGCGATTGAATTAAAGTAGTCGGCAAAAGTGCAATTAAGCAGAGGAATAAATTGGAAGTTCAAGTTAAGCGATATTCGTTACTGAAGCAACCTGAAACATCAGAGAAGTAAATTAAAATCCATGGCAAATTAACTACTTGCAGTTTACATCCTTTTGAAGGAGCTACGTTATACAAAATGATTCCGTTAGTTTAGAGTGCAGGAAAGCTATTATTGTTGATTTACATATTAAATAAAATAAGTCATTTCATAAATACTTTGACTTTAGTGAACAATTGCCGTTTCTAAATAATTTAGTTTGTCAAGAATATGTAGTAAGAACACTCAGATATATTTGATTTATATTAAAATATAAATGAATTACTACACATATAAATGAACAATTCTTAAAAGTTAGTTTTTAGGATACTAATGTTGCGCCTTATTTTCTTAAAAATATACAGATGAATTTTTATTGACTTTTAAAGTTTCTTAATTCTTCAATTAGAAAGAGATGACATTCAATTTAATGATCTTTTTACTAATTCTAATATAATACTAATAATTTATTGCTCGTAATTTAATTTTTAACCTCTTTTATTAATTATGTAAGTGAAAAAATTAAAATTGTAGTACTTCCCTATTATAACGCCCTTGGAGGATTAATTATGTAAACAGGACGACAATTCGTGACTCATCAAGCCTATTCCATCTTGAAACTGAGACCTACTACCATTCTGTAATTTTTTGTGGTGAATAGGATCTTGACCTAAAAAACAGAGATATTGATCTTGAAGTACTTTTTTAAACTTTACTAAATATTGATTGTGTTCGTTAAGTTAAATTTTTTAGACTTTGACGAAAGAGCGAAATCCGTAAAATTAGAGGACAGGAACCCTGGCATTTTGTTGAGTATTTTCCTAAATTAAGCTGTTAAATAAGTGATAAGGTATCATTATCTTAAACATAGTCATCTTTCCACGTGAAGTTTCCTAACACTAAATAATATGTGGGTGTTGGTTCTGAACGCAAATAGAACATTGTGTGAGATTCTTAACCCATGTGATGCTGAAAGGTGCTTATCTTTTTCACATTATCCATTCTATTAATTATGTTGCCAATTCAGTATCTTATATACTGAATTGCATAGATATTAATTATAATGGCTCATATAATTATATATAATATACTATATATGTACATATATGTTTGTATATATGTATATAAAGTGCCTTTGCTTAAAGTTACAGAAGCACAGTTGAAATAATGCAACTTGTAAATCATTACGAAACATAATTGTTGCCGGGATTAAATATTATTGATAACTGAATGAAATATAAATTCTTAATGAATTGTTTGGTAAACATTGTTTTATAATGAAACAGCACAAAAAAATAAAACTAAAAACTTTTCATTGAGAAATTTAATAGTAAGCATGCTAACATGTATCAAATTTTTAAATAAAATTTTAATTTTTTCCTTCAACGGCTGCTATAATTAATTTTAATTTAATACTCCCTTGTATTAATTTAATTAAATTTCAAAATTTTACTTTTAATCTCTTTAATTTCCCTTACATTCTTAAGTAAATAATGAAAAATTATCCAATTTTTAAAATTATTTTTTATGTATAATGATAGTTTTTTATGTATAATGATAGTTAAATAAATTATGACGAAGTAAACTTTTTATTTTTTACCTTCAACATCTACTTCAATTAAATTTTATTTAATACGTTTACGCATATATTTTATTAAATTTCAAAAATCTTACCCTTAATCTTATTACTTAATCATCAACTAATTAATTAGTTAATCTACTCTTAGAATGTTAGCACTTACATTCTAATAATGAAATTAAATAATGAAACATTATTCAATTTTTGAAATTAATTTTTACCATTAACACTAAAGTTATATCAGCCAATAGAATATATTTTTTGCCATTAAGATATCATAATTTTCCGAGAAATAATTGAAATGCTGTACATAAACTCTTAAACGTCTGATTAAATTAAAAATACGAAATAACTGTTAAACAGTTTCAGTTATAAAAGTTTAATTTTATGAAACTTATAATAGTATATCGGTAATCATTACACAATATCCTTTTGACGTAAACTGAGTTCCAAAGAAACCGATATGGGCACTGAAAACTTTATTTCATTTCCAATTAGCGGCGACAGGAATCTCCAAGGATTAAAAGGAAAATTCGATGAATAATCGATAGGAAAACAATCTAATCCTTCTCTTTTCAAAGCCGATTATTTTTCAATCGAATGACTAATCTGCCCGTTGCTACGTTTCCGGATAGTTAAGACGCGTGCCCAATTCTTTTTCCTCGTTGATTCCGTTGCCGGATTAGTCAAAGACTCTGAAACTTGTTGTACCAATGAAACTAATTATCGCATTCGTTTTGCCAGTCTGCTCTTTTGGAACAAGTCCGGGACGAAACCTGGTTTCACCATTTCTTGGGAAACTGACTCCATGCGTCAGAGTAGAAAATAAAAAGCTTTTCCAATTAATGAATGTTAATCAAATCGGAAAAATGGTAATTAATACTAATGTGGTCACTGGATTGTTCTTGTAATTACTGTTATCTGTGAACCTTCAGACTTGGCTTTGTTCCAACCAGTTGCGTGAATTATTTTATTACTTGCATCTTATTTTGAATTTGCAATCTGAACTTTTGTTTCCTTTAAAATTTATATCAGAAAACGAAACAATAGCTTATGGCATAATACATAATTTAATTGATTTTGCATTCAAGTGTATAGTTTCGAATAAGATGTTTTTCTTATTTGAAAATTTAATTTTTGATCATTAAAGCTAAATTTATGTTTAAGGACAGTTATATAAAGATATAAAAATAAGAAATTTTTATTTTTTTCCCTTCAGTATCTACTTGAATTAGCTTTATTTAATGCATTCATGCATTAATTTTATTAAATTTCTAAATCTTAATCTTACCTTTAATCTCTTTAACTAATTACACACTACATAATTAGCTAATCATCTCTAAGAATGCTGAAACTACTTATAATCTTAAGTAAACGAAACGTTATCCAATTTTTATAATTAGTTTTTACCATTAACAGTAAAGTATGTTTACCTCATCTTAAAATTAGTTAAATCATATTCTTAATCTTGCCTATAATCTCATTAATTAATCATGAAATAATAAATTAGTTAAACATCTCTAAGAATGGGAGCAGTTACATTATTAAATAAATAATGAAACACTATCCAATTTTCAAAATTAAATCTTACCATTAACACTAAAGTTACATCAGTCAATAGAATTTATTTATCGCCATTAAAATATCATAATTTTCCGAGAAAGATTTTAAATACTGTGACCTAAACTCTTAAAACGTCTAATTGAAAAATAATACGAAATACAGCTTCAGTTATAAAAGTTTAATTTTATAAAACTTAATATAGTATATAGGTAATCATTACACAATATCCTTTTGAAGTAACTGAATGCACAAAGAAGTCGATATGGGCACTGAAAACTTTATTTCATTTCCAATTAGCGGCGACGGGAATCTCCAAGTATTAAAAGGAAAATTCGATGAATAATCGATAGGAAAACAATCTAATCCTTCCCTTCTCAAAGCCGATTACTTTTCAATCGAATGACTAATCTGCCCGTTGCTACGTTTCCGGAAAGTTAAGACGCGTGCCCGATTCTTTTTCCTCATTGATTCCGTTGCCGGATTAGTCAAAGACTCTTAAACTTGTTGTACCAATGAAACTAATTATCGCTTTCGTTTTGCCAGTCTGCTCTCTTGGAACAAGTCCGGGATCAAACCTGGTTTCACCATTTCTTGGGAAACCGACTCCATCCGTCAGAGTAGAAAATAAAAAGGTTTTTCCAATTAATGTATGTTAATCAAATCGGAAAAATGGTAATTAATACTAATGTGGTCACTGGATTGTTCTTGTAATTACTGTTATCTGTGAACCTTCAGACTTGGCTTTATTCCAACCAGTTGCGTGAATTATTTTATTACTTGCATCTTATTTTGAATTTGCAATCTGAACTTTTATTTCCTTTAAAATTTATATCAGAAAACGAAACAATAGCTTATGGCATAATACATAATTTAATTGATTTTGCATTCAAGTGTATAGTTTCGAGTAAGATGTTTTTCTTATTTGAAAATTTCATTTTTTATCAGTAAAGCTAAAGTTATGTCTAATGACAGTTATATAAAGTTATAAAAATATGAAATTTTTATTTTTTTACCCTTCAGTAGCTAATTGAATTAGCTTTATTTAATACATTCATGCAATAATTTTATTAAATTTCTAAATCTTAACCTTACCTTTAATCTCTTTAACTAATTACACACTACATAATTAGCTAATCATCTAAGAATGCTGACACTACTTATAATCTTAAGTAAACGAAACGTTATCCAATTTTTATAATTAGTTTTTACCATTAACAGTAAAGTATGTTTACCTCATCTTAAAATTAGTTAAATCATATTCTTAATCTTACCTTTAATCCCATTACTTAATCATGAAATAATAAATTAGTTAAACATCTCTAAGAATGCCAGCAGTTACATTCTTAAGTAAATAATGAAACACTATCCAATTTTCAAAATTAATTCTTACCATTAACACTAAAGTTACATCAGTCAATAGAATTTATTTATCGCCATTAAAATATCATAATTTTCCGAGAAAGAGTTGAAATACTGTGACCTAAACTCTTAAAACGTTTAACTGAAATATAATACGAAATACAGTTTCAGTTATAAAAGTTTAATTTTATAAAACTTAATATAGTATATCGGTAATCATTACACAATATCCTTTTGAAGTAACTGAATTCCAAAGAAGCCGATATGGGCACTGAAAACTTTATTTCATTTCCAATTAGCGGCGACGGGAATCTCCAAGGATTAAAAGGAAAATTCGATGAATAATCGATAGGAAAACAATCTAATCTTTCCCTTCTCAAAGCCGATTACTTTTCAATCGCATGACTAATCTGCCCGTTGCTACGTTTCTGGATAGTTAAGACGCGTGCCCGATTCTTTTTCCTCATTGATTCCGTTGCCGGATTAGTCAAAGACTCTGAAACTTGTTATACCAATGAAACTAATTATCGCATTCGTTTTGCCAGTCTGCTCTCTTGGAACAAGTCCGGGACGAAACCTGGTTTCACCATTTCTTGGGAAACCGACTCCATGCATCAGAGTAGAAAATAAAAAGGTTTTTCCAATTAATGTATGTTAATCAAATCGGAAAAACGGTAATTAATACTAATGTGGTCACTGGATTGTTCTTGTAATTACCGTTATCTGTAAGCCTTCAGATGTGGCTTTATTCTAACCAGTTGCGTGAATTATTTGATTACTTGCATCTTATTTTGAATTCGTAATCTCAGGTTTTGTTTAATATTACATTTATATCAGAAATCGAAACAATAGGTTAGGGCATATTATATAATTTAATTGAACCAGCATTCAAGCGTATAGTTTCCAGTAAGATGTTTTTCTCATGTGAAAATTTCAATTTTTATTATTAACGCTAAAGTTATGTATAACGATAATTATATAATTTTATAAAAATATAAAATTTTTAATTTTCACTGCAGGGGCTACTTGAATTAACTTTTATTTAATACGTTCATGGATTAATTTTATTAAATTTCAAAATCTTATACTTAATCTTAGCTTTCATTTCATTAGTTAATCTAATCAATTAATTAATCATCTCTAAGAATACCGACACTTACATTCTTAAGTAAATAATGAAACATTAAGCAATTTTTACCATTAACACTAGTTATGTCAGCCAATAGAATTAATTTTTCGCCATTAAAATATCATAATTTTCCGAGAAAGAGTTGAAATACTTTAACCTAAACTCTTAAAATGTTTCATAGAACTATAATACAAAATAACTGTTAAACAGTTTCATAAAAGTTTAATTTTAGTAAAACTTAATATAGTATATCGGCAATCATTACACAATATCCTTTTGATGCAACTGAATGCACAAAGAAACCGATATGGGCACTGAAAACTTTATTTCATTTCCAATTAGCCCCGACGGGAATCTCCAAGGATTAAAAGGGAAATTCGATGAATAATCGATAGGAAAACAATCTAATCCTTCTCTTCTCAAAGCCGATTACTTTTCAATCGAATGACTAATCTGCCCGTTGCTGCGTTTCCGGATAGTTAAGACGCGTGCCCAATTCTTTTTCCTCATTGATTCCGTTGCCGGATTAGTCAAAGACTCTGAAACTTTTTGTACCAATGAAACTAATTATCGCATTCGTTTTGCCAGTCTGCTCTCTTGGAACAAGTCCGGGACCAAACCTGGTTTCACCATTTCTTGGGAAACCGACTCCATGCGTCAGAGTAGAAAATAAAAAGGTTATTCCAATTAATGTATGTTAATCAAATCCGAAAAATGGTAATTAATACTAATGTGGTCACTGGTTTGTTCTTGTAATTACTGTTATCTGTAAGCCTTCAGACGTGGCTTTATTCTAACCAGTTGCGTGAATAATTTGATTACTTGCATCTTATTTTAAATTCGTAATCTCAGCTTTTGTGTCGTATTAAATTTATATCAGAGTGAAATAAAAGCTTATGGCATATTATGTAATTTAATTGACTATGCTTTCAAGCTTATAATTTCTAGTAAGATGTTTTTCTCACATGAAAAATTTCAATTTTTGCCACATAAATGTTTATTATGAAATTTAGCATAGTTTTTTTTATCCATACAAATGTTTCTTTATGAATTTCATGAAAGAAAAAAATTTTAAGGTATTTTCTGTTCATATAATATATTCTAAAATATTTTTTAAATAATATTAAAGTTTATTAAAAAAATTAAACTATGTTATAGTAAGTATATGAAATATATTAAAATAATTCAACTTCTGAGACACTGCAACTTACTTTAAATTTCAGCTTAAGTATCCTAAAATAATAATTACGATAGAAATATTTCTTAAAATTCTTAATTTGACTTTTTATTGCTTTATTTATTTTCATTATATATAAAATTATATAATGTAAGAAATATAAAATATATAAAAAATTTATATATGAGATAAGATAAATGTATAAAGAATTATCGAATTTTATTAAGGTATTACCTAATTTAAAATTACTTTCCAAGATTAAAATGTATTATACATTTGCTAAATAATTTTCAAGGGTCTTTTTTTGTCCTACACGCTTACTGAAATAATTAAATGTATTTGCAGCAAAGGATAAAGAAAAACAAAGGATGTTTACCCTAACAAAGGATGTAGTAACAAAGGATGAGGTAAACAAAGGATGTTTACTCTCAGCGAGAACATAATTATGTGCAATATTTCTGTAATACACTAAAAATGTAAAAAAAAATGAATTTCCTTAAGCCCAAGGATTCCATATAAATTGCAATAAATTGAACATGGCATGAAATGACCCGTGGCAGATTGCTGGGATTCAGAATGGGTATTTGATAAAATTATTTAACCATAACTGAATGTAGTTCGAAAAGCTAAACTTAATATAGATTTGATTCATTGAGTATTTTTAACCAATGAATAGAAGATTCAAGGCAATTATATAACTTATATCATTAAATACATGCATATGATATACAAATTGATGGTTAAATATATTAAAATGCATAATATTTAGCTCACTATAGCTCACTAGCTCATTGTATGTCCATTCGCATTTAAAATAAATTAATGAGACTTATTACAATGGAAGTATATAAAATGTAATTTTATTTCTAGGTGTTTCTTTAAATCCTTTAAATGTATATTCTGAATAGTTTCAAATAAATATTTTTCAGATTGACTATAGGCTATTAATGAATATATTGTTTATAAATATGTTATTAATTTAAAACACATACCTTTCTAAAATTATAAGTTTTTATTTCATTTATATAATCAAAATATATTTCAGGTATATTAGTGACTTTTAATAAAATATTTTTATATAATTTGACGTCTTATAAGTCATTTAGCTGACTAAATTAAATGCTCTCTGCACAACTATTCATAGGCATATGAAATCTGAATTAAATAATCTGAGATTAATATAATCGTACATTCTACACACACACCTGAATGGCATAGGAAGTTACTTCTTATTACAAATTTTAAATTATTCCATCCACTAAAAAACTTCATTAAACCAAATCTCACAATCAAACCTCAATTTATATTTTAAATAGTTTCAAATAGATAGATTTTTAGATTGACTATAGGTTGACATTAATAACCTATTTATAACAAAGAGCATATTGTTATAAATAGGTTATTAATGTCAAACACATACCTTTCTAAAATTATAAGATCTTCTTTTATTTATATAATCAAAAACAAATATCTAAGGGCTGTTAATAACTTTTAATAAAATATGTTTATATATTCAGATATATTAATCAGTCTTTTAGCTAATTAAATTAAAAACCTTTAACAAAGCTATTCATAAACACATGAGGGTTAATGTAATCGTACATTCTACACACACACCTGAATTCTATAGAAAGCTGATTTTTATTAAAAATTTTAAATTATTCCATCTACTACAAAACTTCATTAAATCAAATCTCAATTTATGATTTGAATAGTTTCAAATAAACATCATTTTTCAGCTTAACTGTAGGTTAAAATTAGCTTGAGCTAAGTAAATTGAAAGATTTTATAAATCTTTTCATAAGCACATGAAATCATTTATGCATTCTGAGGTTAATATAACCGTACACCTGAATTCTATAGAAAGTTGTTTTTTATCGCAAATTTTTAATTATTCCACCCACTACAAAGCTTCTTTAAATTAAATCCTAATTTACATTTTGAATAGTTTCAAATAAATATAATTTTTCAGATTTACAATAGGTTATTAATGAACATATTTTATACATAGGTTATTAATTTCAAATACATATCTTACTAAAATTAGTTTTATTTATTTATAAAATCAAAAAAATACCTCAGGTAGGTTAACGATTTTAATAAAGTATTTTCATATAATTTGACTTCTTCATTCGCTTTTAGATAATTAAATTAAAAGCTTTTATAAGGCTATTTATAAACACATGAAAGCATTTATGCATATTGAGGTTAATATAATCGTACACCTGAATGCTATAGAAAGTTGCTTTTTATCACAAATTTTAAATTATTCCATTCACTACGAAAACTCCATTAAATCAAAGCCGTGAAAACTTTACAACATTCGGGAATCAAACGTTCAATTTGACTCAAAAATCACATTTGGCTGTTTGACTTCTAAATTGACTTCAAAAGTTACCGAAACTCAACTGTTCACCGAAACTCTGTTAAGGCAGCATGTCCACCAGAATTCAATTATCGCCGAGCTTCAATGGCACAAGAGTTTCTGATGCAAACAGGAAATGCACAGAAAAGGGGATATTCAGGCTTCAATCGTCTTTGGCCAACCGGCCTCTCTCAAAACTGGTGCTTTACTCACCAGTTTAGGTGGTCTGTCGTAAAATAACTTGAGTCTGTTTGTAATTAACCAGAGTTAATTAATTCCGAAAACTTTTAAGGGGAACAAGGAACCTGCGGTTTGCGGTATCTACTTGAGTATTAGAGTTTGCCGGACAACTTGATTTGTTGAGCTTATGAATTTCATGTCACTCGTTTGGATCAGCTGTACCGTTCGCCGAATTCAGATACTGGTTATTATTTTCTTGTGGAGTGTATTGTAATTGGTGTATGCGATAAATTTAATAAATGGCGCGATGTTTTATTCAAGTTCAGTAAGTGCTTTTATTTTGTACTAATATTGAAAGACTTTAACAAAGAAAAAAAGAAACATTGTTTAACTAGGAATGATTACAAATCAATGATTTGATTATAAATAATTGGCATGATTACAAATCAATGATTTGATTATAAATAATTGACATGATTACAAATCAATGATTTGATTATAAATAATTGGCATGATTACAAATCAATGACTTGATTACAAATAACTGGAATGATTACAAATAATTGGATTGATTACAAACTCGTTTAAATTAGCTGAACTTTCAAAGAATTGAGAGGTTATTATACTCTT
Source organism: Caerostris darwini (assembly GCA_021605075.1). NCBI lineage: Eukaryota > Metazoa > Arthropoda > Arachnida > Araneae > Araneidae > Caerostris > Caerostris darwini. Next base: position 174,662 of record BPLQ01002288.1, read on the forward strand.
GTAGAGAGTTATATAATATAATATGCAATATTATATGAATTTCAATAAGTGTTTGCATTTCGGAAAACGTTAACAATGGAAAAAAATGTTTACCTGGGCATGTTTACAAATCAATGACATGATTACAAATAATTGCCATGATTACAAGCTCTTTTAAATTAGCTGAATTAAAAAGAATTTAAAAGAATTGAGATACTGGGTATTATGTTCCTCTTGAGTATAAAATATATAATATGATATGAAGTTCAATAAGTGTTTTCATTTTAAACTAACATTGAACTATTTTGAGAAAGAAAGAAAAACATTGTTTAATTTGGCATGATTACAAACTCGTTTAAATCAGCTGTACGTTCACTGAATTTAAGTACTTGTTATACTTTCTTATGGAGTAGTATAAAATAAGTTGAGTAACATTTTATCAAGTTAAGTAAGTGTTTTTAGTTTGAACTTACATTGAAAGACTTTAACAAAGAAAAAAGAAACATTGCTTAACTTGGCATGGTTACAAATCATTGACTTTGGCAAATAATCAAATAATTGGCATGATTACAAACTCTATTAAATTAGCTGAATTTTTAAATAATTGAGATATTGGTTACTATGTCCCTGCTGAGTGTTATATAATAGAATATATAGTATTATATGAAATTCAATAAGTAGATTCATTTTGAAGTAACACAGAAAAACTTTAACAGAGGAGAAAAACATTATTTAACTTGGCATGATTGCAAATCAATGACTTGATTACAAATAATTGATTTGATTACAAACTCGTTTAAACTAACTGAACTTTCATAGAATTGAGATACTGGTTATTATTATCTTGTGGTGTGTATTATAAATAGCGTATGCAGTAAATTTAATAAATGTTGCAGCATTTTTCCAATTTCAGTAGGTGTTTTCATTTTGAAGTAACATTGAAAATATTTAACAAAGGAAGTATGTTGAATGTTCATTGAACTGAATTACTCGAAATCACATATAAATCAGTTAGAATAAATAACTCTCTTAGAAATTAATAATAGATTAATTAACTTTACCCAACTAATATCCAAGTAGTATTCTACAGGGGTAGAAGATAAAGTTGTGAAATTTAATTACCACAGCACGTAGGTGGTGCAATCAATACTTCATTAAATAAATATAATCGGTAATGATTGCTACAATGTGTCTTATAGTATTATTCCCAAGTTTTCTTTTTTGTAACATGGAAATACGAATGAACATCGTTGGAAAATATTTCAGAAAGTCACATTTATTCTACTGTGGAATTCATATCATAAAACACGCAATAGCATTTCTGTAAATACACATTTTATAATGATTTTTAATATATATCTTCTTTTTGCACGCATTTTTATACAAAAGTAAAATATAAGCATATTTTAAATTGCGTACAAAAACTATATCCAAAGTTCATGCTCTTACAATGCATTTAATCAAAAATCAACATGGACATTCGCCCTCAAGATACCTGGAATGCAAATGAGCACTGCCTCCTACCTCCATTCATTACTTACAGCTGCTCCTTAACATCAAGGAAACATGAAGCCATTTCGGCAGGAACAAGTAAATCTAATTCAGACTTGCGCTCGTCTAAATCTGTCAGCTGCGGAGAAATAATAACAGGGATTTGAAAAAGAAGGCGCTATTTATCCAAATTATCACGTAGCAAGCAAGGCTCGCTAAAACCTGACAAAGCTACAAGTACATGGAAGGTGCTACGTGAGTGAAGCATTGTGAATAACATAAATGGGAAATATTTTGGTAGGAAAAGGGATATTTTACGGCCAAATCATAAACAGTATGAAACAAATTGCTTTTTTAATGTCCGGATTTGTAGTCGAGAAGAAGTAATGAAAGGGGCCTGAGGAATTTTCATTGGACGTGTCTAGATTTTGTAGCTGGTTTTTGGACCAGTAAAAAGTTGCGGAAAGGAGCGTAAGCTGAAGATATTCCCTGATCTTGTAAGGGTAAATTATGCAAGTGTTGAATAAATATCAGATCGTGATTTTTGGCGAAAATTCTTAAAGGGTCTAGGAACCGACACGAAACATTTGTTGCAACAGATTTTGGTTTCATATAAAAAGTCAATTTGTTAGCTTGCATATTCTATAAAGGGAAATATTACATACTTTACAAATATTTCGTAAAAAGTATTATCACAGAGAAAGATTTTTTCAAAAAACTTTGTAGCTATTACCCTCGTTATATACAAAACTTTTAAGTTAGAAATGCTGTTGTTTTTTAAGAAGAATAAAAAAGGTATTTTCATAAACTAGACAGAATGAGTTTTATACAACATTGGATATTAATAATTATTTAACTAGTTTTAATCTTTTTACGATCTTCTTTTCCATGCGACAAATCTTTTAAAAGAACCAAGAAAATATGAACGAACTTTGAAAATATTCCAAAAGACACATTTATTCTCATGTGAAGATTCATACCATAGTATACTTAGTGTCATTTCGGTAAATATATACTTTATAAAGATATTTACTATACATTTAGTTTTTGCACGTATTTTAATCGAAACATAAAATATAAGTATATTTTAAAATGCTTACAAAAACTATATTTTAATAAATATTCAAGTTCATACTCTTATAATGCCTTTAATCAAAAATCAACATACAACATTCAGCCTCAAGATACCTGGGATGCAAATGAGCTCTGCCTCTTACCTCCATTCATTACCTACAGCTGCTCCTTAACATCAAGGAAACATGAAGCCATTTCGGCAGGAACAAGTAAATCTAATTCAGACTTGCGCTCGTCTAAATCTGTCAGCTGCGGAGAAATAATAACAGGGATTTGAAAAAGAAAGCGCTATTTATCCAAATTATCACGTAGCAAGTAAGGCTCGCTAAAACCTGACAAAGCTGGAAGCACAGCGAAGGTACTACGTGAGTGAAGCATTGCGAATAACATAAATGGGGAATATTTTGGGAGGAAAAGGGATATTTTACGGCCAAATCATAAACAGTATAAAACAAATTGCTTTTTTAATGTCCGAATTTGTAGTCGAGAAGGAGTGATGAAAGGGGCCAGAGGAATTTTCATTGGACGTGTCTAGATTTTGTAGCTGGCTTTTGGACCAGTAAAACGTTGGAGAAAGAAACGTAAGCTGCGGATATTCCCTGATCTTGTAAGGGTAAATTATGCAAGTGTTGAATAAATATCAGATCGTGATTTTGGGGGGAAATTCCGAACGGGTTAGGAAACGGCACGAAACATTTGTTGCAATTGTTTTAGGTTTCATATAAAAAGTCAATTTTTTAGCTTGCAAATTCTATAAAAGGAAATATTACATACTATTGAAATATTTCGTAAAAACTATTAAGCACAGAGAGAGAATTTTTCAAGAGACTTTGTGCCTATTACCCTCATTATATGCAAAACTTTTAAATTATAAATTTCTTGATTTTTTTAAATTGTGCAAAACAGATCTTTTCAATGACTAAAAATAATGCGGTTTATACAGCCTAGGATATTAATAATTATTTAACAACTTTTAATCTTTTAACGATTTTTTGTATCTGATAATTATCTATAATAGAACAACAAAATAATATCATAGTACATTAAACTAAAACAAATATGCTGAAATATAAGATGATAAATTATACGCTCATTATACTAGTAATACTTCATTTCAGTATTACAATAAAATTCTCAAATAAATATTTAAGATATATAAAACTGTCTATAATAATTAAAGGAGTTTGACGAAAATTGATCAATTATTAAATACAATTTGTTTATAAGAGAACTTAAACATAAATTAATGACCTGTTTGACAATTGATTAATCATAAAACATAAAATACATAATTGTATTTTGGGAAATATAAAAATGATGGAAAAAGTATATCTTTTATTTTTCAACAAAAGTTTCTTTAACATGGTGTATGGTGCCCTCGTATGGTTCCAGAGGGAACCACATGATATATGGTTCCAGAAATGCGATGAAATGGTGTGTGGTTCCAAAAATACGAACCTCGGATCTTGATTTGAAAAGAATTAAAAAATCTGTAGGAATCACACATCACTGATTTGGAATTGCACTTTCTTTGTTGTCGGAGGATTTGAGGTGAGATTTGAGGAATGAATCTAATCTTTGAATCTAACTGTTTTATCTAACTTAACTCTATGAATATAACTTTTTTTTAAATTATGTCGAGGACTTTGTCGTATTGACCATTTACTTGTGAGAAGCCCAAGTGGTCTGCACCAATGAACACTACTCATTTAGCACCACCCAAGGGGCCCGTGTAGCCTGAAGATATGCTAAGGACGCGAGTGAGCCTACTCTCCATGTCTATTAATAACTGATATAACTGCTGTTGCAAATTATTGATATTGTGTGAATGGATCTCGGGCAAATTTTGCTTGTGTTTGACTTCCCCTCAAGGGGCTTGGAAACGACACGAAACATTTGTTGCGACTGTTTTAGGTTTCATATAAAAAAGTGATTTTTTAGCTTGCAAATTCTATAAAAGGAAATATTGCATACTATTGAAATATTTCGTAGAAACTATTAAGCACAGAGAGAGAATTTTTCAAGAGACTTTGTGCCTATTACCCTTATTATATGCAAAACTTTTAAATTATAAATTTCTTGACTTTTTTAAATTGTGCAAAACAGATCTTTTCAATGACTAAAAATAATGTAATGACTAAATAAAAATAATACCCCTATTCTCCTAATTGACAACAAATATTTTTGATCCCTTTTTTTTTTTTTTAAGATTTTTTTGAGTTGACCTAATGAATGCTTATAATTTTTCAGAAATTACATGCATTTTAAACAACACAATAATCCTGATTTCAAACACACTTATATATTAAAGCATGTTATCAGTTGACAAATTTGAATGCTTATTTTTCTAAATGATCTGTACAAGGAAGTCAAATTTTACTTGCAAATTACATAAACAACTTTATAATTGGTGACGGTACGTTTTCAGATTATTTTTGAATATTGACAAGGCATTAAAAAGACTTGAAAGTTTTAAATTATTATAAAAAGATTTGCAACTAAGTGATGATATTATTTATATTTATGCCATCATTAGTTAAGGCTAATTAATGCTTATAATTTTAATATTATAAATGATTTTTTTTTACATAAATAAATAGCTAATTTTTTTTTACAAATAAATGTTCTATAAGAAATTTAAGAATCTTTAAAATGTTTAAATATTACTTTAATTTTTAAATTATTTTAAAAATAAATTCGAAGCAAATAAAACGAGAATATAAGGGTATAAAAATAGTAACTATATATCTTAGAATGGGGGCTCAAAGAGCTAAGATCTAGCGATTAGTGTCACAGATCTCGGGTCCTAGTCCCAGCGGTGCCACGTATGCCCGTAGTGGTTCGGAATCCACTTTAAACAGTTGGTCCCGGTCCCATATGCAAGCAGATCATTGATCGTAGGGCTGACAGGCTTATCCCGTAAAAAAAAACCATCTCCTGGCCCGAAATGTGGAAGTACGTCTTAACAGATTTAGTAAGATTGTCTTTGCCCACCATGGGCCAGATGCACCAACGAAGAAGAAGAAGTTGTATCTTAGATTATACAGTTTCTATTAAAATCTATGAATTAAACAATGAAGAAATTTTGAATTAAAAATATTTAATTATAAAATATTTTACAAAATCAATGTTTCTTTTATTTATATTTCAATTCTTATCAAAAATTCTCATATAGGAATTTTGTAAAAAGCAATTGCAATTTTTGCTCTATTCATAGAAATGTTTTGATATGGTAAGTATAAAAAAACTATATTTTCTAATTAAAAATTGTGTTTTCTGAATTAAAGTTAACGAATTTTTTCAATTTATAATATACTTTTTAATAAATCATCAGTAACAGCATTCACAAAATATTTATTATTTAAAAACTCCAGATGAAAATTTTTTAATAATAATTGTACCTCTCAAACACGATAAAACTCAATTCATAATTAATTCTATTTAAAGATTAAAATAAATATTCTGTTGAATAAATTTCATTGTTTTCACAAAATGAAATAAGTAATATTCAATTATATATATCATTTACTTAACTTTGTTTCATGTAATATAGTGAGACACAATTAGATTAAGACTTTGTATAGAATCTATTTTATAAATATCTATTACAACAATATGAGTGATTTATTTGCAAGATATAATTTATATATATTGGGTTTCCTATATAAAATTTTAAAATGCATTTTATTTCACTACATTATATCCTAGCAAATTCCTTTTTGGCTTATCATTAATATATCTTCTGTAAACTATTATAAACATCATGTAATAATTAAACATTAGCCAAGGCCTTTCATATGTTTGGACAATTTTCCATTATAAATCTTTCATAGGTAGCTTTTCTGATAAATTAAAATGTGGTGGGCGAAATGATGAAGATATCCAGATACGTAACCATTGTAACCAACATCATTAATTATAAGCACTAAGTAACAATACCATAACATGACATTAGGATTAGATGCAGGCATAATATATAGGAAAGACATAACGAAACTACCGGACGCTACTTTCCAGCTCGAAGGAAGGGTTACAATGTCCATCTGTCGGACAATAATGTCCATTAGGGGATATTAAACAAAACACAGGCATACTTATGGACATTTGCAGGCAAGGCACGTCAGTGAGCCTCGAAATTTGTTGTTCACCAGCCCCAACAGTATTTAGGAGAAAGTGCAGTTGTTTCACAGAATCGAACAGCATAGATTTACTGCTTGGAGTGGTGCCAAATTGCTTGCTTAGTATAATACGTAATTCATATTTTAAGTTGTTATCATGGCTATTTTAAATATCAGTAGCTATCGTAAAAATGCTTAAATTTGTATATTCATGTATTGTTGACAGTTTTTCAATTATCAATATTCAATTAAAAACAAAATATGACGTTTAACAGAATCGTATAAAAAATAAATTTTTCCGTTTGATTTGTTTGATAATGGCTATTTAAGGTGTTATCATGGCTATTTAAAACAATTTATATCAGTGGCTATTTAAATTGTTATCATGGTTATTTAAAAGAATTTGCATCAGTGGTTATTTAAAAGAATTTGTATCATGACTATTTAAATTGTTATCACGCCTATTTAAAAGAATTTATATCAGTGGCAATGGTAAAAATGCTTAAATAGCTTTACATATTCCTTTATTAGTTGATGGAAGTTTTCAGGTTCTGCCATATAATACACAGAAGAGCATTTTTCCATGAAGTCTTCATCAAATGCATTATTTTTCTATAAAAGAGAATACTTAAGGCAAGACACGTCAGTGTGCCTCGAAATTTGTTGTTCAGTAGCTCTCTGTATTTAGGAGAGAGTGCAGTTGTTTCACAGAATCGAACTGCATAGATTTACTGCTTGGAGTTGTGCCAAATTGCTTGCTTAGAATAATACGTAATTCAAATTTTCACAGCTGCGAGTCAATGAATTAAGCTACGTACCCAGCTGTTGAAAAAAATTTACTGAAAATGATATTTTTAGTAGGTGTATTTTCTTCTCAATAGTGTGAAGCAAAGAGGCACGAGTTGTTTCGAAATGGTTTCGATAATTTTCCATTACATTGTAAAATAAAATGAATCATTAACTTTCAAAGAGATATTATGATCATCAATTAACGTAAATAAAATTCTTAAATGCGAAATAAAATTTTGTATAAGTAGTTTAAATTTTGTATGTAATTTTAATTGAATTTTATTTTTTTTTGTAAGTAAAATAATTTTGTATATAATGTATGTAGTTTATTAGTATGTAATTATTTAGTAGTTTAAATGCGTAATTAAATTACTAAATAATTACATACTATTAAATTACATACATTATACACAAATTATTTTACTTACTTAAAATAAAATAGTAGTAGTAGTAGTTTAGTAATTTAAATGCGTAATTAAACTACTAAATTAATGTATTAATGTACTTTTATAATTAGTATAATGTATGTAATAGGTAATTTTACTTTGTATTTCGTTTTAAATAAATATGTATTTGTACTGCTGTTAATATTACACATTTTATTATACCACTAGAAATTTTTAAATTTTTATTATTAATTGATATTAATTCCTATTGCATTATAAGACTATAACAGCTTACTTAATTTTAATTATGCAAGCATTAAAAGCAAGACATATATTTAATAAAATACATAAATATATATAATTTTCATTAAATAATCTATAGGTCTATAAATATAATATTCATTTTATTATCTATTGATCTATAAATACATATTATGTTCATTATATATTTTATAAATATATAGTTATTTATTGTATTTATTATATAACGAATATAATAAATATTTATAAATTATAAGAATTATATAACACATCACACCACTACTGCTCTGTTTTCATTAAAATTATTCATCATTTTAAATTTTCATTAAGGAATTATATGTATATATATATATATATATATATATTTAAATTCCTAGCATTATTGATATAAATTTTAAGTTTTATTATCAGTGTGCGTATTTTAGTTAATAAAATAAAAATAAAATAAATTTTGTATATTTCATCATACACATTTCTCTGCATTTCAAGATTTTTTCTTATGAATTTCATATTTCAAGAAATATAAAAATAATTTCCTTTTTATTGAATTATTTTTCTAATAATTTCTTATTAGTATATTGATTTTTATGAGGAAATAAATAATATCAGTTGTTCAATTAATGGAGTTATTTTATAATTTCCCGTTAATATGTTCCTCTATTTAAAAATTAAAAATTCTTTACTTCATTTAGGAACAAAAATTAAGCGGTTGTTTATTTTTTTTACTTACTAAAAAGAAAATATAAATGTTTAATAAAGTCTACACTTATCTTAATTTCTAAGTTTTAATTAATTATTTGTCTTCCTTTTTTTTATTGTTACTTATCTTCTTTTTTTATTTTTCTTCATTATTTTTACTTATCTTCTTTTAAGTTAACTTTTTTTTAATTATTTTTATTTTTCTACTTTTTTTAAAAATTTTTACTTATCTAAATTTTTTATTACTGACATATTTGAACTGTTCATACGACTTTGACCATAACTATACCAAAATTTAAAAAATTAACTTTTTAGATTGTAAAGTAAATATAAACTTTTATTTTTATAAAATATATTTAGAAAGGTTTTTTTTATATTCTCAAAGGTTCTTTCTTAATTCATTAATGTCATAGGAAATAATTTATTCATGTCAGAGTATTTTTATTTATGTACCAAAAATTTAAATAAAAATAGTTCAAATAAAATATTTTGTTTGTTTTCTACGACCCCTATTTGCATACTTATATGTAAATAGATTTTTTTTATAGAAGAATGCCTTAATCATTTTGGATTTCGTATGGAAAAATAAAGATTATACTTTTAATATCATTATTTATTTTGATACTCAAGAAGACGCTATTATTGAATTAGATGCTTTCCAAAATGATTTAAACAATTTCACATTATGTAACAAAAGTCATAACACGTTTTTTTTTTAAATATTTTTTCCTAATTTTTGTTAGATACTTTTTAATATATTGCATATTCTGGGAATAATCTTTATCTACTAATTAATTTACCCAATTAAAATGAAAAACAAATATTACTTTTAAAGGGAACTCTTTATTTATTAAATAAACTCACATAATTATTGAATTCCAAAACAAATGATTACATTCAAGTAGTTTCTTTATTTAAAATTTTTATAGTTTAGACTCTAACATTAAACGATTATTGTAGCTGTTATTAATGTAATTCTACTGTATTTTATTATATTTAAATATGTTTATTTAACACAAATAATATAGCCTTTGTCTTTATCAACAAAGGATTTAATGTATATTATTTTTCATAAACAATAAATTACCACATAATTGTTTACATCAGATTGTTTGACTCAGCATCTAAGAACCTTAGATTAAATATTTTAAGTTGTCGCTTTATATTTGTAATTCTATTCCTTTCAGAAATAAACTACTTTTTGTTAAATTTTTCCTTTCATTTCAATCCAAATTCTCTTGTTTACCCACTTTCCGAAGCAAAAACAAAAGGCACCAGCACCACCGAAATAAGAGTTTAGGTTAGTCGCTGGTCATTTTGCCTCTAGCTCGTGATTCGAATAAAATGACTGTTTTAAAAATGGCTCACGAAGACGACGTTAAGGTCTACGGTACTTCACTTTAACCTTCTGGAATTTAATGCTTCATCTAAGAGTGCCTCGCATTCTTCCCTTTTTGTTGGCGTTCTTCAAGAGAATGGAAGAAAATCCTGGAGTAATTGTTATGATCACGATAAAAAAAATGAAGCTGCATGATTTGCATCTCTTTTGTTCAAGCACTGGCTTTATGTATCTGCAGAAGATATATCCTTTCCTAATTACCAGAGCACGCTCTGTTAGAATGAAGTACTTATTTTCTTTTCTTTTTTTTCTGAATGAGATTTCGGTAATTTGTTGTTATGCTTGAAACTGTACATGAGCGATTTTTATTGTGTAAGGTTTGGGTGTTTTTGTTGGATACGAGTGTTTTTTGGAATTCAAACAGTGTACTGAGATTGGAAAGGAGTTTGTCTTGCAGGACAGCTATGCGTTTTAACATGAATAATTAGTAGATGATAAAATATTTTGTACACATGAGTTGTTTTCCAATGAATAGGCATTTTCATTAATGCAAATTTTTATTGTTTTAGATTGAATTAGCCAAATCTGAACACATTCATAGTGATTATTGAAAGTGATGCAATCATAGAAAGTGATAGAAATAGAAAGTGATTTAATGAAACATTTTACCAAAAAAAAATATTTGATTAGGAAAGAAGTTAATTGTTTGTACATTGTATTATTTTAGACAACATTTATTGAATTCATGTTATTAACATTTATTGAATTCATGTTATTAACATTTATTGAACATTCATGTTATTAACGTTTATTGAACATTCGTATTTATTAACATTCTACATTTAACAACATGTATTAAACATTCAAGTTCTACTTACTAACTTTTTTACATTTAACAACATTTATTAAACATTTCTAAATCTTCACATTCAAGATGTTTTAGACGTTTATTTTCCATTTCCATTATCTATCTCTATCTCTAAGCCTCTATCATCAAATATTTCAATGTGTATTATTATTCATCAAAATTAAATTACCAAATAAATGTTTACATCAGATTGTTCGACTCAGCATCTAAGAACCTTAAATTAAATGTTTTACTCTGTCTCTTTAGTTTTGTAATTACATTCCTTTTAGAAAAAAACCACTTTTTGTAAAATTCCTCTTTTCATTTCAAGCCAAATTCACTTGTTTACCAATTTACTGAAAACAAAAGGCACCATTGCCACCGAAATAAGAGTTTTAGGTTAGTCGTTGGTCATTTTGCCTCTAGCTCGTGATGCGAATACAATGACTGTTTTAAAAATGGCTCACGAAGGCAACGTTAAGGTCTACGGTACTTCATTTTATCCTTCTGGAATTTAATGCTTCATCTTAGAGTGCCTCGCATTCTTCCCTTTTTGTTGGCGTTCTTCAAGAGAATGGAAGAAAGTCCTGGAGTAATTGTTATGATCACGATAAAAAAAATGAAGCTGCATGATTTGCATCTCTTTTGTTCAATCACTGGCTTTATGAATCTGGAGAAGATATATCCTTTCCTAATTACCAGAGCACGCTCTGTTAGAATGAAGTACTTATTTTCTCTTCTTTTTTTTTCGGATGAGATTTCGGTAATTTGTTGTTATTGCTTGATACTCTACATGAGTGATTTTTATTGCGTAAGGTTTTAATTTTTTTGTTGGATAGGACTGCTTTTTGGAATTCAGTCAATGCATTACAATTGGAAAATTGTTTGACTTTCATGACAGCACAGATATTGATGTGTTTTTATATGAATAATTTGAAGATGGTAACATATTTTGTACTGATAAATTGTTTTCCAATAAATAGACGTTTTCAGTAACGCAGAAGTTTATAGTTTTATATGGAATAAGCCAAATTTAAGATATTCATAGTGATTAATCAAAGTAATATAATCAATCGTAATATACGGATATCTAATGAAACGGTTTTGCCAAAATATATCTTTGATTCGTAAAGCGGATAATTTTTTTGTACGTTTTAGTATTTTAGACAACTTTTATAAACTTTCTGTGGCATTTATCTTCTATTGTTTTTTGGCCGTTATCTTTATTATAGACTTCGTAATAATTTTTAACCCACAAAAAATCGAGTGTTATAATTTTATCATTTCTAAATAATTTAATTATTTTTTAAAAATCTATTAATTCTTTAATTTTTTTATATCATTGTGACATAATGTTTTTATGTTTGAAACTGTATATGAGTGATTTTTATTGTGTAAGGTTTTAGGGTTTTTGTTGGATATGAGTGTTTTTTGGGATTCAGTAAGTGTATTGCTATTAGAAAATTGTTTGTCTTGCATGATCACACAAATATTGATGAGTTTTTATATGATTAATTAGTAGATGGTAACATATTTTGTGCTGATAAATTATTTTCCAATAAATATACGCTTGCATTAATGCAGAAGTTTATAATTTCAAATTGAACAAGTCAAATCTGAAAATATTCACGGTGATTCTTCAAATCGTTTTAATCATTAGTAATAGAAAAAAGATTTAATGAAACGGTTTTGTCGAAAAAAATATATTTGATTCATAAATAATTTTTTTTGTACATCTTATTATTTTAGAAGACAACATTTATTATGTTCTATTTATTAATATTTTACATCTAACAACATTTATTAAACATGTTATTAAACATTACTAACCATTCCCGTTCATATTATTAAACATTTCTAAACGTTCAACATTTCAACGTTTATTAAATGTTTATATTCTATTTCCATTATATTATTGTGCTTTCTTTCTTCTTTCTTCCAAGGCCGTCTGTCTATTTGCAGATTCCGAGATATTAGTTATTTCTTTTTTTTTTAACGGATAGGGTTTTCAGCCCTATTCGCAACGCTCTACAGCCCTATTACATCGATAAATATGGTTTAACATGGATTATTATAGATTACCAACCACTATAAACATCCACAACGCCGCCGGGAACCGAAACTTGTAGCACCGAGGGCCACAACGCTAGTCCCTCGGCATATCAGGCCTCTATTGTTATACATTTCATAATGATTATTAACACATTTTAATGATCATGATCATCATGATTTCAGCATTTCTAACTAATTTAAGTATTATATGTAATTCTAATAATGCTATTTTTCTTATTAGTCTGCCGTAATGTTAAATTTTGTGGAAATATTTTCTCTTGATTAGTTCTTTGAAACTAATATAATAAATACAAATGTTTTGTTGAAATAATTATTTTGTTTTTAAATAAATTTAAGTACTTGTATTTTGTTCTCTTTAAATAACTATTTCTTTATACATGAATTTAAATACTACTTTGTTTCCTATAATTGAGGTTATGTTAAACATTTTGTTGCACATAACCTGCATTACCCTTCTTCTTCATTTGTTGCATTAACCTTCTAAAAGTAGCTCATGATATTAACCAATTATTATTTTTATTTTTTCTAATTTATTTATCTACATAAATGTTTTCGCGAATCTTCAATCAGTAACAATAATTTTTATTTTAAATGAATGTTATCATATATACATATCAAATTGAAAGAAAAACCGCATTTATTTAAAAAGCTGTCTTTTGATATCAAAATATAATTTGTTTTAAGAAAAATGTATAATTTTTTTTTATTCATACATTAAAGAAATATCAAAGTTCAACAACCTGTCATTATATTCTTTTATTATCTTTTCCTCTATGTTTCATTATATATTTATTATTTTCCGTTGGTCTGTTTTACGATATAAGTGCTGGTAATTATTGTTTGAATAATTTATTTTTAAATGACCTTTGAATTCAATTTTTCTTGTATTGAAAGCAACATTCACTTTCATTAAAAATAAATTCTCATCATGAATATTTAAATTGCATTTTAAATACAAATTTGCAGAAATAAATTAGGATTTACAGATAAATAAAGATTTTTCGAACAACTTATTGTTAAATTGTTTAGTAATACTGCTTTGCTTTGTTTTCATCTTTTAAAAAAGCCTTTTAATTTTCTTATTTCCATATGATTCTTTCTCAATAACGATTGATATTAGCAAGAATAACAATGAAATTTATTGTTTAAAAATTATTGTAGCGTTATTCAAAACAACTAGAGTGTTATTTAGAAGAGTACATTTGTAGAAGTCATTAAAACTTCTAAAGATTTCAATTCTGCTGGTAAATGATTGGATGTCCTTATTTGTTTTCGAATATTTTTGAAATCGGATATTTCATTTGTTTAGTTTTAAGCTGTGATATATTGTACGAAATGAATACGCAAATGATTTAAATAGTGATAGAATTATTATTTATATATTAGTTTTCTAAAACTGTAAAGATTTTGTATTTTATATTATAAATATTTTAAAATGAAAGTATAAAAATATTGTTTTCAGTTTTTCAATAATCAATCTTCAATTTAAAAAAAGGGCTCTGGTCTTTGGTACCACAGGCTTCAGATAGGCTTCAGCCCCAGGTTCTATACCTGGTGGTGGCATGAATGCTTGTTAGTGTACGGAATACATGTTAATCTGTAGGTCCCAATCTAATTAACAAAAAATTGTGCACAGCATGACCAAACCAAATCAATTAAGAAAATATGTAGCATTTAACACAATTATATAAAAAAATTCAATTTAAATTAATTAACAATTCGAATTACTTGTTAAGATGAGATAGCAACTTTGACGTAGTATAAATATTAATAAGTAAGGAACTTCATCTTCGATTCTGGGTATGACATAAGTTATTATCATGGTTATTTAAAAGGATTTGAATCAGTGGCTGTTGTAAAAATGCTTACATATACTTGTATAGTAGATTGAAGTTTTCAGGTTCTTCCTCATAATACACATGATAAGACAATGATTCTCTTTCTAACACACATGTTAAGAGAATGATTATCCGTATAATACACATGTCGAGAATCTTCCATGAGACGGCTTCATCAAATGCATCGCTTTCCATAAGAGAAAATACTTACAGTACATTTTAATAAAATTGTTATCTAAATAAAGCTTTCAAAATTGATAGTAAAGCCAAGGAAACAAAACCTAAAATAATCCATCAAAGTAACTATCATGAATTAATTTGATTGATGGTACTCGATTGAAAAAAAATTGAAAAAAAAAATGGAATAGGGGCAATGAGATAATAATAGAATGTGGAAAATGGCACATACAAGGTTTTTATAGTCTGGTAACGTTTTCTGTAATTTTTATTGCGTGTCTTATGAAGATTACAACTGTCAACAGAGATCTGATTCTTTATGCGTTTCTGTTTGAATTGTACTAGTTAAAGAAGTGGAACGAATTTCACTTTTTCAGGTTTAACTATTTTGTTTCCTGTGTAAGTCACAAAACAGGAAGAAAATTAGTTATAAAATAAAAGTCAAACATTTATATTAGTTTTATAAATAGTAATAACTTGTCATTCGGAAATACGATTCATTAATTATTTCCAAATATATGTAAATATTTGATTTATTATTAAATTTTTTTTATGATTTCATGAATTATGGAGTTTATTTTATTATTCTTAGTAAGTGATTATGTAAAAAAATGCATTGCTGGTTTGGTTGTCATACATATAGAGCAGAGTTTTTTGACTGATTAAAGATCCCTTTAATAAACTTAAATTGCTAAAAAAATATTACATGTTTGATTTATTTAAACAAAAAGAAAGGCAGAAAATAACTATAATTTAAAATGCTATCACTTATAGCATAGAAATTTTAATAATTAAGGGATACAAAATTCATTGTCACTGATATAAATTGGCAATATGTATCGATATTTTCACTTGATATTTAATGAAAATTCTTACTTTTTTCGTTATTTTCATACCATGTATTACATAATTTCCAAACTATTTAATTAAAAAGAAATTCTTACTGCTCAACAAATGCTATTCTTGTTTGAGTCATTCCAAATGAACAAAATATGGTAGTGTTTTCAAAATATATGTTAATAATGGATTAATATTATATTTAAAAAACAAGTAATATAAAAAAAAATTAAAGTCAATTCTTACTCTTTTTTCACTATATTGCAGAAAGTCCTTCATAAACAATTTTCATTCATTTTTTTAAGTTTATCTGGCGCCATCTGTTGGTAGGTATATGCAACTTGAATCTAAAAAAAAATTAAATTAATTAATTAAATTTAATTACTGCATTAACATTTGAAAAAACTGTATTAACATCCACTGTCATCCACTACAAGTACAAAAAATGTATTTGAACATGAGTGGATGAAAAAAAAGTATTTTATGAACGATTGAAAATTTGAACAAGATGTGAGTGTGAGCTAATAGAAGGAATTGAATTAATGTTTTAAAAATACTGTCAAAACCTTATGCTTTAAAGAAATTGGAACACAAAATTGTAATATATACATAAGAATCACCAATACTTTTCGAACTAGGCATTTTTACAGAGTTCGAAACTACCTGAAATATTAGCTATTCACAAAAATAAACGTCATATATATATCCTCCACAGTTTGTTTCAGTTCAAATATGGAAAGCTAATGGAGAATTCTCGCCGACCGTTGGCTTTTGTTTCTTATTCTTGTCTTTCTGTTCCAAGAACTTTTCGGCAGATGTTACTGAAAGTTCTGCAGAGCGAACATATTCGAACTCCTGGGGGAAATTCGTTTGCAGAATAGGCACGGCCTGAAATTTTGAAACGGAAAGTTCCATTCGTATGTGTTCTACCCACAAAGAATAAAGAAGGCCTGGTAAATATGCAAGAGAGTGTTTCGGCAGAAATAGCGTTACTCGCATCTTCGCTTTTCTTTTTCCCGTGCAAGATATATTACCTCGGCGAGTGGGAAATAATAGATTGAAGGCGCGAAAATACTCAATCTAAGGATTTCCCATGGCTTTTAAATATTTTATTGGGCAGTCAGTATAAGTGCTCTTTTCGTCTTTTGATGATATTTTTTTTATAATTAATCAAATTTTTTTATTATTAAGTTTTAGTTTTCTTTTTAAAAAACATATAAATATTGCATGTCATCATTACTTATCAGTTCATCTTAAATTATTATTGATTTTGTATTAATATTAAGTTTTAAATTTTCGTTTTTCATCAATATTAATGCATATTTTTAGCAGATTAAATTTTCAATTATTGATCAATTGTTTTTCATCATTATGATCTATAACGATCATTAATGATCTTTCGTTACTCATAATTTTGATCTATAGACGATCATTATTGATCTTTCGTTTCTCATCATCATGATTTATAAACGATCTTTAATGATCTTTCATTTTTATCATTATGATCTATAAACGATCATTAATGATCTTTCGTTTTTCCTCATGATTAATGCAAATTTTCAACAAATTGAATTTTTAAACTATTTCATTAAAAGCAAATCCTTGCTGCTTAATAAATGCTATTTTTGATATTAGTCATTGCAAATGAGCAAAACATATTATTTTCAAAATATACATCATATATGTACTACTAATGGATTATTAAAGTAATGAAATAATTTTTGATTAAATTTACTATCAAATTTTTATGTTTTAAAGAAATTGGAACACAAAAATTGCAATATATACACAAGAATCACCAATACTTTTAGAGCTTGGCATTTTTATGTAGTTCGAAATGGCATGAAATATTAGCATATTCACAAAAATAAACGTCATATATATCCCTCACGGTTTGTTTCAGTTCAAATATGGAAAGCTAATGGAGAATTCTCGCCGACCGTTGGCTTTTGTTTCTTATTCTTGTCTTTCTGTTCCAAGAACTTTTCGGCAGATGTTACTGGAAGTTCTGCAAAGCGAACATATTCGAACTCCTGGGGGAAATTCGTTTGCAGAATAGGCACGGCCTAAAATCTTGAAACGGAAAGTTCCATTCGTATGTGCTCTACCCACAAAGAATAAAGAAGGCCTGGTAAATATGCAAGAGAGTGTTTCGGCAGAAATGGCGTTACTCGCATCTTCGCTTTTCTTTTTCCCGTGCAAGATATATTACCTCGGCGAATAGGAAATAATAGATTGAAGGCGCGAAAATACTCAATCTAAGGAATTCCCATGGCTTTTAAATATTTTGTTGGGCTGTCAGTATAAATGCTCTTTTCGGCTTTTGATGATGTTTTTTCAATTAATCATTTTAGTTTTTATAAACATGTTTCAGTTTTATATATTTTTAAAAAATATAAAGATTATGTTATAATTTCTTATCAGTTCATTTTCAATTATAATCGTTTTTGTTTGAATATTAAGCCCCAAACTTTCGTTTTTCATCATTATTCATGTAAATTTTTACCAATATTAATTTACAAAGATTTATCAATCGTTTCTCATCATTATGATCTATAACGATCATTAATGATTTTTCGTTTCTCATAATTATGATCTATAACGATCATTAAGATGTTTCGTTTCTCATCATCATGATCTACAAACGATCATTAATGATCTTTCTTTTCTCCTCATCATGATTTATAGACGATCACTAATGATATTTCATCATTATTAATGTATATTTGCAACAGATTTAATTTACAAAGATTATTCAATCGTTTCTCATAATTGGGTTCTATAACGATCTTTAATCATCTTTGGTTTCTCACATTATTAATGCACACTTTCAACAGATTAAATTTACAAAGATTGATCAATCGTTTCTCATCATTATCATCTATTACGATCATTAGTGATATTACATTATCATTATTATTGCAGATTTTAGACAGATTAAATTGAAATTGATCAATCGTTCTCACATGATCTAAACGATCATTAATATTTATAATTTAAAAAAATAACGAATATTTTCAACATACTATCCAATCTTTATGTTTTAAAAAATTTAACACAGGAAATTGTAACATACACAAGAATTACCAATACATTTCGAGCTAGGTATTTTTACAAAGTTCGAAACGGCCTGAAATATTAGCTATTCACAAAATAAACGTCATATATATATCCTTCACAGTGTGTTTTAGTTCAAATATGGAAAGCTAATGGAGAATTCCCGTCGACCGTTGGCTTTTGTTTCTTATTCTTGTCTTTCTGTTCCAAGAACTTTTCGGCAGATGTTACTGAAAGTTCTGCAAAGCGAACATATTCGAACTCCTGGGGGAAATTCGTTTGCAGAATAGGCACGGCCTGAAATTTTGAAACGGAAAGTTCCATTCGTATATGCTCTACCCACAAAGAATAAAGAAGGCCTGGTAAATATGCAAGAGAGTGTTTCGGCAGAAATGGCGTTACTCGCATCTTCGCTTTTTCTTTTTCCCGTGCAAGATATATCACCTCGGCGAGTGGGAAATAATAGATTGAAGGCGCGAAAATACTCAATCTAAGGATTTCCCATGGCTTTTACATATTTTATTGGGCTGTCAGTATAAATGTTCTTTTTATCTTTTGATGATGTTTTTATATAATTAATCGTTTTATTTTTATAAACAAGTTTCAGTTTTAAGTCTTTTTAAAAATAATATACATATTGCATGTCATGATTTCTTATCAATTCATCTTAAAATATTATAGTTTTTGCTTTAATATTGAGCTCATCATTTTCACTTTTCATCATTATTAATGCAGTATACCAACAGATTGAATTTACAAAGATTGATCTCAATTGTTTCTCATCATTATGGATACTACGATCATTAATGATATTTCGTTTCTCATCATTTTGATCTATAACAGTCAAAGATAAGTAAACCAAAAATTAATTATCTCGTTGTAGGGTGCCATGGATGCTTGTAGTAGTTTGGAATCCACTTTAAATCGTAGGTCACGGACTAATATGACTACTGCTAATATTACACCACACCACATCACTGTACCTAGAGCTGAGTTGACCATTTACAGTTTGGAATTGATGTGGGTGAGTTGTCTGATTCGGCTCTGTGACGCTCTACAGTCATATGAGACCGGAACTTACAGACTTAAAGTAGATTTTGAACCAATTTATACATTCATGGCACCGCCGGGACTAAATTCATAAATATATGGCACAGAGCGCTAAAATCGCGACCATTCAGGACCCAAGATCTAATATGACTGTAGACTAACAGCCCGTTTGGCGTAGGACTAACAACCCTACATTGTAAAATGAAAGATGTACCCTGTTTCTAAGCCTGCCAGTAGGCAGACGACCTTGACAAGAAGAAGACGAATTTGCCCACTGTGCTGAAACATGCTAAATAAAGTCATACTAGTTCACAATATTTTATACATTGATAACATTTTCAAAAGTCGATGACTTAGCTCATTCTGAACTGGAATAGCAATTTTCAGCTTTCCTCAGAATATATTACTAAGGTCTTGATACACTGAACCCAAATTTTCATTTTAAATTTCATAAAATCTCTATTTCCTATTCAGAAGAATACTTTTTTGATTAATTATTAATCGTGCCCATACCTGCTATATAAACGAGAAGTCTCATTTTTACTTTTCTTTTCGTATAACTAATTGAACCCCTCGGTTAGGACATCAAATGCATTATCATCTGACAACACAAAGCCTACATTAAATACAAACTTTTTCCCTCATTTATAATAGCGGAAAATACCAAATAATTAAATTAAAATATCATCATTTGAATTAATTGTTTTGCTTCAAGTAATATAAAATAGAATACAGATAAATAAAAATAAACTTTATTTGTTTCTAAAATTTAATTTCCGTCAGCCGCATTTTATACAATATTAAATCTTTTTAACAATTCCTTAATTAATACTGTTATTTTTTAATTACTGTCTTTTAAAAACATTATACTTTATTTTGGAGTCTGAGATTTCTAACTTTCAGTATCAAGTAACTACTTAATTATATTAAAATATTTTTAATAATTTTCCTTTTTTTTTCTATCTGATGAATTTATACTTTAAGTATGTTTAAGTCTTAAATTTAATGCCTTAATTAGCATCCACATTTTTCTGAACGTAAATTTATTCTTATAATTAAATTAAAACATTTTTATAAATTCCACAGAAAGTTTTCTTTCTAATCCTTTGTAATTTTATTTATTTTTCATTAAATTTTATTTTGCCTAATTCACGGTAAGTTACTTCCTATTTTTAATGTGTTGTTAAATTAATTATAAAACTATTTTTAAGTTACAAGACATCGTTTTGAGAAATTTAATTGAGAAACTTAACAATTTCTGTTTTCCATTATTTCAACCATTACATTTCCATTAACTTTGATACTAATTCTTTCGATATTAATTCGATCGAATTACTAATACGAAATTATTTGCTCGTAGAAAACATTTCATATAAATTATTCTTAAAAATCTAAATATATTTTGCATTCTTTGAATTATTGAATGCATAATTGCTGTTTGATTTTTCATTTTGAAATAATCCAATAAAACTTTAATTTATAAAAAAAAAAAAAAAATTAACATGGAAGACTTGGATTAATTTTACATTTCTTAGTTTTAAAGAGTCTTCCCTTGTTTAAAATAGATTATTTTCCAATTATGAAAAGTCAAATAATTAATATTCAAAACATCGTGAATTTTATTAGAATATTTAAATTCTCGACTGGGCCTGAATGGCCGAGTGTCTAGTGGTCTGGCGCTCGGTACCACAGGTTTCGGGTTCGGGTCCCGGTGGTGCTATGGGTGTGTGTAGTGCTTCAGAATCCACTTTAAGCCGTAGGTCCCGGTCTCCTATGACTGTAAGAGCGTTTCGGAGCAGAAGTCAGACTTCTACCTACGTGTGTTCCATTAGAATAGAAGCTGCACCCCTCTTTCCTCCTTCCACGAGGGGTACGACAACAACAACAGCAAATTCTCGACTCGTGGCCGCATTTATAACGTGAGTACCCTAGCGGATGAATTTTGTGGCGGCATCCTTTGCAGTCAATGTGTTCAGAAAAAAGAAATTTGAAGGATGTATTTTATGTATATATATATTTGTATTTATTACTCCCTTCCGTAGCATGTCTTCCAAGCTACACTTCGTGCCCCCTGGGTAGTGCTAACTGAGTAACAGCGGAACAGCCCTTGCTTATTGGGGCCATGGATGTTTGTAGTGGTTCGGAATCCACTGTAAACCATAGGTCGCTGTGTAATATCATTGCAGAACGTTGTGGGAGTAGTGTTTCTCGCGTCTGTAGCATATCTTCATGCTAAACGTGCATTCTTGGGTAGTGCTAAATGAGTCAACATAGGTGCAGCCCTTGCTTATGGCATAAAGATTAACTGTATGTGTCTTACCAGCTGGATGAACATATATGTGTGTGTGTGTGTGTGTGCGTGTGTGTGAGTGCGTACGTTTGTTTGTGTGTGTTTATCTGTAAAGCAGAAATAACAAATAACATGTTACAAGCAGGAATAACACTCTTTATAATATTAAGCAAGTATTTCACCTTATTAAACCTATCTTAGCATATTACAATTTAGCTTTTTTAGATATTAGTTTTTTTATCATCATTTCTGTTGTGTTTTAGGGATTTTCTGGACAACATGTTTCATACCCTGTTATTGTATATTTTGTGTAAATATTTGAGTTTTTTCTATCTGCCAATACAATTCTATCCATTCAACTTTTTGATATTCGTGTTTCATTAATTATATTCAGTTTTGAAGTTGTAGCCTATGGCACTTCGGATCCTTCTTCTTTGAAGTTCGTGATAGTTTACGTGCAGTGGCCTTTGTTGTGTAAAACTGTCGTGTTTCTAATACTTGCCTTGTCAGTTATCGTTATGCTTTGATATGTTGTGGCTTTTATCCATATATATATAAGGGACACTACACATTAATACATAACGATAACTGACAAGGAAAGAATGACATGACAATTTTGTAAGAAAATGTATTTATTTATATGATTGAAAATTTTTGACTTGTTTATTCAAATTACATATATTTTACATATATTCAAATATATGTATATACGTGGATATGCCATTGATTGATGTTTACTTTGTATTAAATTAAATGGGAGATTCAAAATTATTCGTTTTTTAACTATTTTGCTATGTGCATTTTTTAGTTATGCAACTTATTAATTTATGATAATTTTGATTGGTTTGGTACATAAATTCATTATATAAATATACATATACTGCATAGCGGTAATTGATACGATTCGTCTTGTCTTGATTGTCCTCCTTAGTTTAACTTAGTAGAGAAGAGGTTATATCTTCCAGATGTTGCCCGTGTGGGTTCTTGTACGATATGGATGGATACAGTTTACGTCTGGTCATTCTAGTCTTCAAATCAAAATGTCTGTCCATTGTAAGCAGTAAAATCAATTGACAACAGACAACAGACAACAAATTACATGCTGATTAGAAATATTTATGATGTATTAAACGATGAAATAATTTTCAATAAAAATACAATCATAATCTCTTTAAATAAAATGCTATGAAGTACAATACATTTAATTCGTATGCTTAAGAATTAATAAAATATCAATGTGTTACAATATAGTGAAATATAGATGATGACTATAATTCAGAATTCATCACACAGCAAATCTATGTGAGTTGGAATTTCTGCTGGTTGGGAGGTGTGTTCTGTACTCCACATGGATGGTGGTGGTGCTTGGAGTTGGAGTCATCTGGTTACTCGCTCAATAACTTAGTGGCACACTGTATACTAGCCCATTCTTTTAAAAATCTTAATTGGATATCTGCCATTCAAGTCTTCAATTCAAAAAGCTTGTCAACTAATAAAAACATAAACCATTTTTAAAAGAATGCATGTTAAATCTTGATTTGTTAGTTGTAAGGATTTGATTAAATGTTCATTCAATATTGTTCTGAAATAAAACATTATGAAATCAAATTAACATAATTATTATGCTTAAAATTGAAAAAAATAAATATGTACCTCAAAAGAGTGATATGCAGATCGTTAGAAAAATGTAGATTTCGTCTCACAACACTTTGTTCAAGATGTGTTTTTGATTTAGTTTTGTTTTTCGTTCTACGGTCATTTTGTGTACACTTTAGGTTAATTATATAGGGATCTAAAATTTAACATGGATTCTGAACTACTCACAAACAGCCATGTGTGTGGTTATCTGAGGTCAGAGGGCTAGACAATTGGCCACCAGGTCGCTGTGTTTTTGAAGTTGACTTTGACATTTAACTTTGTTGAAGTTGAAGCTACATTTCTACATTTCGGTTCTTCTACAATCTACATTTCGGTTCTTACAAATGTGGGTTTTACCTCAATATTTTGACTGTACAATGGGAAGGCAGTATTTCCAGACTCCTTATACAGCTTTTTTGCATTTTTTCCACTGCAGTTTTTTAAAGTCGAAAATGATGTCAGATGAAGAAATGTTATTTTTAAAAGACATATTAATTGCTGGCGACTTGATAGTCGAGTAACTAGCGCTCAGGACCTCAATGTCATGGATGTTTGTTGTGGTTCGGAATCCACTTTAAACCATAGATCCCAATCTAATATAACTAATACTACTACTACACATCACATCAACTATTCCTAGAGCTGAGTTGCCCCTTTACAGTTTGTGAATGATGTGTGTGAGAAGAAGTCTAATTGGAACTCTGTGACACTCTGCTGTCATGTTAGACCGGGACCTACGGCTTAAAGTGGATTCCGAGCCACTACAATCATCAATGGCACGGGCCGTGATTCGAAGTCAAAACATGTGGTATCGAGCGCCAGAGTGCTAGCCACTCGGCCATCAGGTCCCCAATCTAATATGACAATAGAGGGTTGGGGCGTAGGACTGACAACCCAACCCCGTTAAAAGAAAACATTTCCTGTCATGGTGGGTCAGGCAAATGGCCTTGACCCACCATGGGGCTATTAGAAACTATTGTTGTTGATGATGATATTAATTGCTGATTAATATGAGGATTGTAAGGAGTTCAAAAAAGTTCAACATTAATATTTTAAAATAAAATATTATGAAATCATATTCAATTCATCATTAGGCTTAAGAATGTAACAAAGTAAAAATGTGCTACAAAATAGGTACATAAAGATCATTATAACAATACAGAATTCACTATGCAACAAAGTACAAAAAAAGTACTTAAAAAAATACTTCGTATTCAGTATTGCACATCGATCAGAAAGTTATCCAACTCAAAAAGAAAAAAACTGGTAATAAATAAAAATGCAGAAGTGCATTTTACATTGTCTAACGGCGTAAAATATAAATGCATGCATGTTGTAGGATCGTTGATCTTTTCAAGGTAAAAACCTTTGCTCATAAATGATGCACGATTACAAGCGCAGAGAAAGGGTGAAAAAATGGTGCAGTAAATAAAAAAAAATTCTGCTCAACGCTCTTCTAGCGACAAATAACAAGTTGTCACGATACATCATTCGGGCTCTGACAGGAAATTTGTTAACCTTTCTTTAAAAAAAGTCACAGTAATTTGTTTTTGAGCTACAATGCAAACATCCGGTAGTCACATAATTCTTCGATAACTCATGCAAATTTTAGCGAAATAAATTTTGAAGTTTATAGTTCAGGACTATTATATACAGCAGGAAGGATGAGCCGTGGTTTTTTATTTATAGTTGAGGTTTACTGAAAGTTTTCGTTTTGCTTGCAATTTTCAGTTTGTATATGTAAATTTCTTTTTAATGTCATACATTATATAAAATAACGGATCAACTTCTGTTATAGTCTATCAGTTTTCAATAAATCAATCACTTAATGCATAACTTGAAAAAAATATTTCACCTACAAAGGGATTGATTAAAAATGAATTTAATGTGTTTTTTTTCTGAGAAGTTTGAAAAAAAAACAAATATATTTAAAAATATGCATATAATGTTAAAGGAAATAAATATAAAATAGTTGATTTTAGGAATGTCAGCACAAAAGAAAATATTAAGAGGAATTACAAATTTCGTTTTTCATCAAATGTTATTTGTTTTTATATGCTATGTCAATTATTTATAGAATGCAATAACATATTTGGGGTCCTGATGGCTAATCGACTAGCGCTTGTACCATAGATTTCGAGTTCGAGACCCAGCTGCGCCATGGATGAATGTAGTTGTTTGGAATCTACTGTTGGACGTAGGGCTGACACCCATACCGCGTAAAAATAAAAACATTACGCGGTAGGGTTGTCAGCCCTACGTCCCCTCGGTCCACCATGGGGCAGTTGCGCCACCGTTGATAATGACGATAAATAACATATTTATAAAAAGACAAAATTGGAAATTATATTATATGATTATATGCATAAACTTAAGCATTTGATATTAATCTGTTAATTAGTTTAACATTTAATTTTTAATTAATATTAATATATATAATTTAATATAATAGGTTATATAATTAATTAGTACTGTATATAATTTTATAAAAATCGTTTAATTAATATTAATTAATATCGATCTAATTAATTATTATAAAGCTAGGTATTTGTAGAAGTTAAATATATATAGATAAATAAAATTAATTAAGAATATTAACACAATCTTTACTAAAGTTAAGTTTTGAATAGAGTTATAAAATAATTAATTAAAAAGATTTAAGCAAATTTGAAAAACGCATAAATATTGATATTGAAGTTTAATTGCTTCAATTGTTTTTCATGTAATAATGATTGCAATAATAATAAATAATTAAATTAATAATAATAAATAATGAAAATGTAAACAAATAAATAGTTGTAAATAAAAATAGCCTAGATAAAATATTTAGGTTGAGATATTTTATTATGCAATTGAGTTTTATAGTAATTTAGTTTGTGAACGACATTAAATAGTACATCAAATAAATTAAAGTAATTCATTTTGTTTTATGAAACTTTATATATTATATAATAAATTTAAACTAAAACATCTAGTGGCATAACTAATAAACAAACAAAATAATAAGTCACGCAAATATTTCTTGAAATCCTAAAATCACTGTAGAAAAATTATTTTACTAGAATTTTTGGGCCCTATTTTATTAATTTTCTACATATTTAGATTTTTATATCTAAGCATATGAATTTTAATCATGAATAATTTAATTAAATCCGTGATAAAGCATATTTTATTGGATTATATAATGTAAAATAATTTTTCGTCTACTATAAAGAAAATCCAATTTTTTGAGTTCATTTAGATATTTGGCTTAAACATCTACGAATAAATTAGTAAAATTTAAATGTTTGTAAAATAAATATTAATTTGTTATTAAAAATTGATATCGAAGCGTTATGTTTCCTACTAAATAAGGAAAAGTACATATTTGCTTTAGACTAAGAATTAAATCATATTTATCTACCAATTGAATTATAAATATTTCTTAAAAAAAGACACAACTACAATCAAAGAGAGATTAATTTCAACTGTTTTTACAAAACAATTCCCTTTCGAAGTAAAAGTTAGATTCTTTTTGATAAAGTTAGAAAGGAAAATTCTTTTAGTTAAAGTGTTTTCCAAAGAGCGAAATTTATTTGGAAGATTATTTTAAAATTTTCCATCGCAACTTTTACTCTCAAAGAAATAAAAAATTATCGAGTAGAATATTGATTTCATCGGCTACATAAGAGACCAGGATATCGCTACTTATAAATGCCTTTAGGGGTTTCCTTCGTAGCAAATACAGTACCACTAAAAATAACACAATTTTTCACTTTGCAAAAAAAAAAAAAAGATTCTGAGTTTTAATTCCGAAAGAATTTGCACAAGGAAATCTTTCACTGTTGCTTTAGAACACTTTAGAACTGTGGTAATTTTGAACAAGTATTTAATCATATCTTCAATCTTGTTTTAGATGTCAGAAGTTCTTTTCTTCGTTCGTTTTACAGTGAGGATTGTTTAAACAGCTGTTTCAGAATAGTTTTGTATTTTAAAAAAATGCAAAACATTTTAAGAATATTATTAAACTGTTTAAAATGATTGCCTTTTACATTAAATTAAACACATTCATCTGTCGTGTATATTCAAATATCGAAATATTTGCAGGGATTTTAAACTATTATAATTGAATTTCAGATAAAGCTGCACTTTTTACATTTTAACTACATATTTAATTTTCATTGAATAAATGCTCCTTATGCCTTTATATATAACATTTGTGCTAATTTCTTCATTTGGTTGACAGGTTGTTTTAATTGCAATGAATCAAACTACAGTTAATTAAGAGGTCTTTTTTTTAAAAATATACATTCATTTTATGTGAATGCATATGTTAAATAATTTAAGCAGAAACTGCAAAAAAAATATATATATATTTTTAACAAAGAAATTTTTTTTAAAGCAAAAATTTAAAAAAATAAAATATAACAAATATGATAAAGTTCATTTCAATCAATATAAGTAATATAATTAAGTAATAATATAAGTAATAATTTTAATGTATGTAATTTTTTTAACATTAACATCGTAAAGATCATTGCTTAGTTTTGCTAAGCAATTATTTAGCTGTAATGTAATTAAACATACTTATTAATTTTATTTTTATTTATAGTCATAGATGTTCATAAATGATACTTGATTTTATAAATACTCGATTTATAGACACTTGATTTTATAGATACTTAATCTTGATATTTTGATTATATAGTTCTGTTAAATAATTTTATGCATACGGTGTAAAAAAATATATTTTAATGTATGTTATTTTTTTAACAAAAATTTAAAAAAAAATAAAACTTAGCAAATATGATAAATTTCACTTTATTCAATATAAGGATCGTTGCGTATTTTTGCTAAGCACTATTTAACTGTACTGCAATTAAACTTACTTATTTATTTTTATTTTTATTTATATTCCCAAGTGTTCATAAATAATACTGGACTTTATAGCTAAATGAACTAAAAATTATTCATAAATTAAAAAAATAATTAGATATTTAATAAAAATGCAACATTTTCTCTTAAAGATATGAAATAAAAAATGCAACAGTTAAAAATAGTTTGAATATTTATTCATCTACAAGGTATAAATATTTATATTAAAAATATATATATTTATTATAATAAAAATATTATACGGAAAAACGTTCATGGTAAAATATTGCAACTGTCATCCTTCATTAAGAGGAAAATTTTGTACGTAAACATTTTGAATAATTAAATAAACAATATGAATAAAAAACAAATGTATTAAACATCATATTTTTACTTTTTATTAGTTAATTTTCAAATTATATTTTCGTTAAAGTGTTATTATAGTATAATTGTTTAATTATTAATTTTATTTTTACTTAATGTTAATATTTAATTAGTTATACACTGTTAATATAATTCTAATGAATGCTCTTTTTCTTACAGGTATGTTCATTCAATTTGTCTTATCCTGTCTTATTTTCTTGTGTTCCAGCAGTAAAGGAGAATAACAGTACGTTTTTATTTGCTTGCATATTTCAGCTATATATATATATATATATGTGTGTGTGTGTGTGTTATAAATATCACTTTTTCATTTAATTTATCAATAATGTGATTTAAATGTTAACATTACATGCATTAAACTTTCAAAATTATTATCCATATTCTTACAAAAAATGCGTTTGTATATATATTACTGTGTCCAAAAGTTACGACCAGTTTTCAATTTAAATTTCCCAGGCTTAAGGTATTTCACTAATTTTTTCCTTTTTAGGTTGTTGGACTTCCCTTGACATCTGTGTGAAATTGTATGTCAAAATATTCATTAGTGCTTGAGTTGCGCTTGGTTTTGTGAGATGCTAAAACTGATTCTGGCGAAAACTGAAATACTATATGCCCGGGAAATTTAAATTGAAAATTGGTCTTACTTTTTGGACATAGTAGTATCTCTCTCTCTCTCTATATATATATATATATATGCAAAGGCTTTTCTTACATATGCATAGTAAATAATTTTTGTCTCAGATGACGGAATGTGAGGCATTTTAAGGTTTTTTTTTTCTTGCGAATGCTATGATTGTTTTGCCATACAACTTTCCATCATTTATAATTCTTAAGATAAAATTTTATAAAAATATTTTTACTATTATTTTTTGGGCATTAGGCTGTTTAGTTTTCTATATTTTTATGATTAAGCATATGAATGTTAATCATGAATAATTTACATGCATAAGATTTAATGTATACTTTAATGGATTATATAATTTAAAAATAGTTTTACTCCTACTACAGAGAGTATTGTTGGAGTAAAATTCAAGGTTTTTTTCTTGCGAATGCTATGATTGTTTTGCCATCCAATTTGCTATAGGTACTATAGCAAATGTACAATTGCCAACAAATACAATGTATAAAAATGCACAAATGTACAATTTTTCTATAGCAAATTTTTGTAATGGAGAATGGTTATGGTTTTAATTCTTCCTTCTTCAGTTCAACTCTGATATATGTGTGGATAAATGTGCTATGTACTCTAAATCCTATTTTAAACTTTAAAAATATAAAGAATTTTTTTTATTGAAAAACGGATCATTTTTATATATGTAATATAGTCACAAATTATTGAAATATATATTTTTTTTTTAATCTTGAATTTCCAATCACATAAGATTGCTTATTAATGTTTTTATACTGCATCCTAAAAATTGTGTGTTTAGAAAGCCACTCAATCTACAATCCTCCAGGAAAGAAATTATTATTTCTTTTATAGAAAAGCGAAGCATTTTTATGTAAATAATATCTTCACAAATTCTTGAAATAATATGTTTTAAATTTTGAATTTGCATTCATATAAGATTGTTTATTGATGTTTTTTTACTGTATTCTGAAAATTGTGTGCTTAGAAAGCCATCCAATCTGCAATCATCCGCGCCAAACACAAACATCAAGGTATTTTCTACCAACCTGGCAATTTTTCGTCTACCAGAACATTACAGCACATGGACCCAAAAACAATGAGGGAGAGGGAAAAAAAATATATAAAAAGACCCACGTCGCGTCGGCCCCCACCCCACCCCAATGGCAATTTCGAAAATAAAACTACCCTTACGATTGGCAGAGAAAACCCAGTGGAATGGTTTGGGCAAAACGTAATTGTAACCTCGCCGCTGGCGATGGACTTGGCAGACACCCAATGGACCTTTTTTTTTTTATTTCATCCAGTCGTTATTTCATTCTCTGGTTCTTTTTATAGAATACATATTCCGCTGACTTGGCTCGGGGATCTCTTGCTGTATAAATGCATTAATGTTCCTTTGGCATAACTCTTTATTCGATCTAGTACGTTTCAGAGTTTTTTTAAACTTGTGGATTAGAATTCGTTGTCTGGATCAGAACTCACCCTTTTGTGAATCGAAGCTATTGTCTGGATGGATCTGTGTTATAGTACCAATAGCAGTTTGGAAAGAAATGTACTTTATTTTGAATGGGAAAAAATTCGTGATTGTCCTGGAAATAACTTCATGTTAAATCGCATAAAAAAATTTAAGTGTTTTTTAAGTATGAATATTTTTTTAAATAAGGATACTGCACATATATCTAAAAACTTTATTTGAATATTTTTTATTTCTTCAATTTAACATTTATGATAAATTTACACAAATAATAAAAATACGAATGTGTTTGTTAATGTTAGATACAATTCTCATAATTCAGTAAAATGGCATAACTCTTTATTCGATCTGGTACGTTTAAGAATATTTTTAAACTTGTGGATTAGAAATTCGTTGTCTGGATCAGAGTTCACCCTTTTGTGATTCGAAGCAATTGTCTGGATGGATCTGTGTTATAGTACCAATAGCAGTTTGGAAATAAATGTCTTTTATTGTCCATGGGAAAGAATTCGTGATTGCCCTAGAAATAACTTCATGTTAAATCGTATAAAAAATTTAAGTGTTTTTTAATTATGAATATTTTTAAATAAGAATAAATCACATATATCTAAATACTTTATTTGAATTTTTTGATTTATTGAATTTAAAATATATGACAAAATTGCACAAATGATAAAAATACGAATGTGTTTGCTAATATTAGATGCGATTCTCATAAATCAGTAAAATGGCATAACTCTTTATTCGATCTAGTACGATTCAGAACTTTGTTAAACTTGGGGATTAGAATCCGTTGTCTGGATCAGAGTTCACCCTTTTGTGATTCGAAGCAATTGTCTGGATGGATCTGTGTTATAGTGCCAATAGCAGTTGAGAAATAAATGTTCTTTATTTGCCATCGAAAAGAATTCGTGATTGTCCTAGAAATAACTTCATGTTAAATTGTATAAAAAATTTAAGTGTTTTTTTAAGTGTGAATATTTTTTTTTAAATAAGGATAATTCACATACATCTAAATAACTTATTGTTTTTATTTTTTTTTTTTTATTTATTGAAATTAACATATACAGTATGATAAAATTGCAAAAATGATAAAACTGCAAATGTGTTTGTTAATGATAAATGCAATTCTTAAGAATCACTAAAATATTATTGATGCAATTATTATGTGTTAGTACCAATAGCAGTTTAGAAATAAATGTCTTTTATTTTCTATGGGAAAGAATTCGTGATTATCCTAGAAATAACTTGATGTTAAATCGTATAAAAAATGTAAGAGTTTTTTAAGTATGATTTTTTCATAAATTAAGAGTAATTCATATCTATATTTAAATATCTTATATGAATTTTTTTGACTTTATGTAATTTAGCATACCTGGTAATATTTGCACAATTGATAAAAATACGAATGTGTTTGCTAATGTTAGTTACAATTCTCATAAATCAGTAAAATATTATTGATATGATTTCAGTTTTACTTTTTGCTTTATGATTCAAAGGATATTCTCATTAATGAAAAATATCATTAAAAAGGATTAATATTAATTAGCTGAAATTTACTACTGCGAGTATAGAACGAGTAACATGGTTTTAACATGCGAGTATTATCCAATTAAGATTCAGTTTATTTTCCAAAATAGGTTTGATACATAAAATATGAGGCAAACTTTGTTAATGTAACCATAAGATTTTAATCTGTTTTGCTTTAATTAACAGAATAATATAAATTAGTACTATATATATGTTTTTTAAACTGCTTCTATATTGCGTAATAAATCATATTTTTAAAAGTATATATTACTGCAGAAGTATTTATCATAGCAAATAAACTTTTAAACTTCGGATATGTAGTATAGAGGGAAATCCCTTAAATTCTCAGGGTAAATTTTCATACTTCAATAAATTTACTTGTAATAATCTAAACTTGCATTTTTACACTTTTGAAAATCTAAACAACTATTAAAAATTATACAATACACATAAACGTTTGTTTTAACTTTCATATATTTTAAAGATCATAAATTTACTTTTTAAACATTAAAAATTTTTAAGTATGGATAAACGTTTGTTTCAACTATCATATATTTTAACGATCATAAATCTACTTTTAATAATCTAAACAAATATTAAACACTTTACAGTACATATAAATGCTTGTTTTAACTTCCATATATTTTATTACATACCTTAATTATCATATTACTTAAAATAGTTAAGTCTTAAATTATAATAACTGCTTTTAAGTAAATCCCTTTCTATAACAAAAGTTATAAGAATAATATAAAAGCAACTTTTCTTTGTTGTTTTTGTGTATAAGTAATCATATTTTTAAAATCCATTTTATAAAATTTAATAAAATAGTTTTGATAAGCTATCAGCAGTAGAATAAAATAAATTACGTGAATATCTTGAAATATTACTTAATAATTCATCAAGAGTGTAAAATTCCATATATAGTAAAATTTATAAGAAAAATATAAAAACAAATTTTCTTTTTCTTTTTTATGCATATTTTTAAAACACATTTTATAAAATTTAATAAAATAGTTTTTATAAGCTATTAGCAATAAAAGAAAAACAATTACATGAATCTCTTGAAATATAACTTAGTAATTCATTAAGAGAGAAAATATTCCTTATATAATAAAATTAATAAGAATAGTATAAAACAACTTTTCTTTTTCGTTTTTATGTATATTTTTGAAAGCATGAATTTTAAAAAAATTAATAAAATAAATTTTATAAGCTATTAGCTGTAGAAGAAAAGAATTTACACGAATCTCTTGAAATATAACTTAATATGTCATCAAGAGGGAAAAGTTAATTATTTAATAAAATTTATAAGAATAATACAAAAACAACTTTTCTTTTTCGTTTTTATGTACAAGCAATTATATTTTTTAAAACCCGAATTATAAAATTTAATAAAATATTTTTTATAAGCTATTAGCAGTAGAAGAAAAGAAATTACGTGAAACCTTTGAAATATAAGTTAATAAATCAACAAGATGGAAAAAACACTTTCATTTTCCTTTTTATGTGAAATTACTCTTAAAATAGAGCCTAAAACTCGTTTTTTTATCCATAAAGTTTCCTACCACGCACCCTTTAAGAAAGAGTAAAGAACCATTTACTCTTGATAAAGAATCATCTAAAGCATATCAAGTGCGATAGTAATTTCCCTGCTCATTAAAGTAAAAGCTGAAAGATAACTTTAGAACTCCAAAGAGCCCCTTGTTAGAAAATCTAATTCAGCATATTTTACCGCTCCCTTTATAAACTAACTCACCGGGCCTTGGCGTTTAAAATCTCAGTTGCAATAAGCATATCCTGGTATCCTAGTACTTAATTTCCTATTTTCTACGAATCCGATTTATCTTAATCTAAGTGTGGCTTATGATGCTTATCCACTTTCAGAAAATTCTATTGTTGCCAAAAATCCACTTTTGAATTACCATATTAATTCAGCGCTCTCTACCCCGGGTCGCATTTTCGTTTAATGGGAATTTTATTTTTCGTTTGCTACACCCTCTGTATGGAAGGGGGATGGGCGGACGCATACTGCGGGGTGTCAAACTACACCCCTCTGTTCCCAGGAAGGAGGAAATCCGACCCCACGGTAATTGCAGTGAATCACTATGTTTTTTTTTATTATCTTTTTATAAGTAAACGTGATTATGAGTGATGGGGAGTTTTTTTGCATGGGTAACATTGTGTTGGGAAAACCCATTGTAATGGCGCACGTTTTATTTAGCATACTTTGCGGTCGTGCGATCGTATAATTGCCGATATAGCCTGGTTTTCACATATTTAATTTGAAGATTATTCTCCAGGGTTCTGATTTAAACATAGTATTTCATTTCCCGTGGTGATTATTTTGAATTTCAGATTCATTATTCATCATAATTGAATGGTGAGCCGTGGCTGGATAATTATGAAATCTAAATTTCGGGATAAAATTCTGACGTGATTTGATATAGGATAATTACGGTGATAATGATATGAGTGCGTACGGTTAAAAAGTTAAGTTTATTTGCATGATCGTTCTAAAAATGTTAGCTTTGTTAAAATGAATCTGGAATATTAATTTTATTTGGCGTGTGAAACATTTAAAATTGAAAACGTTATACAGGAAAAGAAGATTATTCAAATTTTAGAAGCCTTTTTTTTTTATTTTTTATTTGTAATGATGGGCCACATATTACACATGCATGAATAGAAGAAAGTTCAAAGGTATTTCATGCCATTAACATGATAACATGAGTGTTATCAACATGACATTTGTTATTCGACAATTGTAGAGTTAGTAAATCTGTTCTTTTACTCATCTGTTCCTTATACGACAATCGTAGAATTGGTACATCAAGGCTAGATTTCAAGCTTGAAATAGGCTAGAAGTAAATGATTGAAACACAATGGATAAAATATTTCAATTAAACGTGAGCACATGAGCATTTATGAATAAATAATTAATAATTTTATTTAATATAATTATTTTATCATCACAAGAATTGTACAATCAAAACTTCATTTGGTAAAATTTGACGAATGTTTTTGAAACTTAATTTTTCTTATATATTTAAATTTATCATTACTGCATTAAATGATATATATAGTGAAACTTTATTTTATCTTTATATTTTCTATATTTGAGATATTTTATTTCATATATTTCATTATGATTACTTTGTCATACATATTTAAATTTAGCTGCCCTGCTAAAATAATATGTATAGTGAAACTTTACTCAGTCTTTATATTTTCTATATTTGATATATTTCATTTGATATATAATTTACGATTTTTAATTTTTCATGATTTTTCATCATAGGATTTTTTATCATATAATTTATTATTTTTAATTTTTCATACGTATTTAAATTGCATAAAATGATATGCATAGTGATAAATGATATACTTTGTTTAATCTTTATATTTTATATATTTG
The DNA here is from genome assembly GCA_021605075.1 of Caerostris darwini. Classification (NCBI taxonomy): domain Eukaryota; kingdom Metazoa; phylum Arthropoda; class Arachnida; order Araneae; family Araneidae; genus Caerostris; species Caerostris darwini. The sequence goes on from BPLQ01002288.1 coordinate 210,896, forward strand.
ATATAATTCATAACTGGAGCACAATCATTTGAACTTGAGATGTATTTCTAACATTTGATAGAATGTCATTTGCACCGTAATTTTATTAAATTGCCACGATACATCATATCGCCTGAAACGACTTTAAACTCAGCTTGGAAAAGAATATGAAGTTTAAAAGAATATATTCACATCATTGAATCTTTTCCAACTTACTAACTATAGATCATTTTTTTAGATACGTGTCGTTCAGTTCGCAGTTGATAATACGGGAGGGATCCAAAAATAATGCAACGGGGTAATGGAACGCCATTTCTTGTAGCTTCAATTCTTCTTTTAAATCTTCTTTTTTCCAGCAGTATCTTTTGTTGTTAAATGAAGGTGACATACATGTTTTGTACTTTTTTTTTTGTAGTTACGTCCGTATGAAAGATTCATTAGTATTTCCTGACAAGTTCTCAACATTAATTTCGGATTTTTGTTTGTCTTCTATTTGTTACAAATGACACATTTTAGAGAAAGTATTGATTTTTTAAATAAAAAAAAAAGGTATCATAAGAACTCTTTTGTAATTTTTATACATTTTATTTCAAAACACTTTAAATTATAGTGCATATTAGTAAGTACAAATATTTATTTGATAATTTATCGATACGGGGGTCTGGTGGTCGAGTGACTAGCGCTCTGGCGCTCTTGCCACAGGTTTCGGGTTCGAGCCCCAGCTGTGTTCCAGCCCCAGGGATGTTTGTTGTGCTTAATTCGTTTGTAGTTTTAGTAACGATTGCAGGCCACGTTAAACCGTAGGTCCTGGTCCAATATGGCTGTAGAGCGTTAGGCGGAGGGCTGACAACCCTAGCCTGTTAAAAAAAGCATCTCCTGTCTAGAAATCTGCTAGCAGGTAGACGGACTTCGCCCATTATGGGACTGTTGTGCCACTGATGATGATGATGATGATGACGAATTTATCGATATTTCATTTGGTTATTTATTATGCATCTTGAAAGTCGAATAAACAGTTGTTTCTATTTTCTGCGGAAAAAACAGTTTATGATAGCAGTTATTAAATTGTCATTCTATGTACGATCATTTATGTCAGTTTGATGTTATTTTATGCTACGGTAAACAAATTATCTTGGAGCGATTATCTTAGAGTTTCTCTCATGTTTTCCTTAAAAACTATGTGTTATAAAGTTAGTATCTTTGGATATTTTTTAAAATTCCATACAGGGATTATCGGTGTACAGAGTCTGCGCTGTCAATACAGGACACCTTATAGGAATACGATGTGTAAAATGTATCTTGCTTGCCCTTTATATCGTTTTTTATTGATTTATTTTTTACACCAATCACTAGACGTTTCATTTTATCCCATGAACAATATCTACCTCATGGAGGAGGTAGAGTAGTGCCTACATTGATGATTTTCACAAGTAAAAACTCAGTATTTGGGTTTCTTATGAAAAAAAAAACCCAAATATTTCCCACTAGGCAATAAGGTTAATATGGTTAGATAGTGTATCACTGTCGATTGTGTATCGTTTCCTTTTTTACTGAAGCAGTAACTGAAAGTACACTACGTATATTGTCTTTGAGACCTGATTGGAGATAATATTCGTATTTGTAACAGCCTATTAAGGAACCAGAAAGGCATGTCAACAAACATTTTTATTGAGACTATAGAGCTTGTGACGATCTATTGAACGTTCGAAAAAATTACTTTCAATGAGAATATTCACAAAACAAAGTGTGATTATTCTCATTTATATGATTTCTCATTTCGTGTGATGATTTTCACTTTTTTTTATAACAAAACAGATACAAAAAAAGTGCCTTATGATTTCGAAAGTATAGGTGGTCTGGCAGAGAAAGTATGAAACTGAGAGTCTGTTTCAACGTTACATTTGGATGTTAAATTAATTAAAATCATTAGGTATTTTCATAAGTTATAGATTTTGATTGTTCATTTCATACATTAAACTATTTAACCATATCAAAGAAATAATGCCGAAATGAAGTGATGCCACCACACAATTGATTAAAATTTTGACCACACATCACTTTCTATCTGAGGTGATGACCATTTCTTAATTAAAAAACATTGCACTCACAGAACGGTTAAAGTATTCTTGATAAATATATAATTTATTTGAATGACAAACAAGAAAACAGCAAATCACTTTTAAACAATCCGTTCCTTAATATTTTATATTTCCTTTGCTAAAAAATAAAATACGTTTACTGCATCAAAAGCGTTTTTGATGCAGTTATTTACATTTCCTGACATTCAAAAAAAGAAACTCAAATTGTTAGCTTATATATTAGTATTTTTTATTTTTTTTTTATTTTGCCAATATTAGTAATATGAAGTATAAAAAATAATACTGAAATGCGCATTATTATCTGTCAAAACAAAAGAAGTTGACAGTTTAAAGATATTGAATTATTCTTTTAAAATCGCACGTCAAGCAAACGGAAACAATTTTCAAAATAGTGGATAACGCTATTCGAAATTAAAAAATAAAAAATAAATAAAATGAAAACCGTTCGTATTTATTATTCTTAGAAACTAGCTCATCAAATTTTTGAAGGAAAAAAAAATAAAAAGGGTATTCTTCCTAATAATCCGTCCTTTTCTTAATTATTGAGAAAATATATTCCGGATGACCGGATTAATTAAATGTCTTTCTTTTACATTACGAAAATGTCTGCTTTTTTATTCGCCGTATTTTGTTATTGGATGGAGTGGAGATTTAATGGTTAAATCTCAAATATTGTAGATTCAAACTTCATATTGTGTTAATAAGAATCTTCATTCTCTAATTTTTTCAAGTGAAACAGCGAAATATTTAAGCCCACAAAATTCGAATGATTTTATTTTTAATTATGATAAATGAAAGGTATATTTAATTACCTCCTCTCTTTCTTTTCAAAAATTAATTAAAAACAAAAATGCTTTTTCCCAAGAAAGCTAATAAACAGTTTGAATGGAACAACTCAACAATAGCTTTTAAATTTAATAAATTTGGATTAATATTCTATCATTTCGCTTGTGTTTAGTCAAAGAGAAAAAAGTATGGAAAATCAAATGTGAATATTTTTATTTGCTATATACGTATGTTTCTTTTTTATGTCATCAGTATTTTTATGCAGAACACCAAACTAACTCTATCTTAAGCGGAATTCTTTCCACTCGAAAGCTGGTAAACGTTTTCGCGTACTTTAAGTACTGATATAAATCAAATTACAGAGTATTTGACAGTGATGCTCGCATATCACACATTCAAATGTGGACAAGGTTTTACAGGGTTTATCCGAAGATTTCGACAATAAAAATAAAATGTTGTCTCTTCCTTGTTTGAGTATCAAATTAAGTATACTTTTTAGGCACTTTCATAAGTTATAGGTTTACATTGTTTAATTGGTACGTTAGACTATTTTACTATTAAAAAAGAGAAAATGCAGAAATGAAGTGATGTCATCTAAATTGATAGGAATTACGACATCGCAATCACAGAACTGTTAAAGTATTCCTGATAAATATATCATATATTTGAATGACATACAAGAAAACAGCAAATCATTTTCAAAAACCCAATTCCTTAATATTTTATATTTTCTTCGCTAAAAATAAAATACGTTTACTGCTTCAAAAGCGTGTTTGATGCAGTTATTTACATTTTCCTGACAATCAAAAAAAGAAACTCAAATTCTCAGCTTATATATTAAACGTTTTTATTATTTTTTTAAAGTTTTTCTTTCGCCAAGATTAGCAATATTAAGCATGATGTAAAAAAAAATAAAACCCAAATGCGCATTATTATATGTCAAAACAAAATAAGCTGACAGTTTAAAGATATTGAATTATTCTTTTAAAATCGCACGTCAACCAAACAAAAACAATTTTCAAAATAGTGGATAACACTATTCGAAATAAAAAATAAAAAATAAATAAACAAAATAAAAACTGTTCGTATTTATTATTCTTAGAAACTAGCTCATCAAATTTTTGAAGAAAAAAAAAATTAAAATAAAAAGGTTACTCTTCCTAATAATCCGGCCCTTACTTAATTGTTGAGAAAATATATGCCGGATGACCAGATTAATTAAATGTCTTTCTTTTACATTAAGAAAATGTCTGCCTTTTTTATTCACCGTAGTTTATTATTGGACGGAATGAAGTTTTAATGATTAAATCTCAAATATTGTGGATCCAAATTTCATACTGTGTTAATAAGAATCTTCATTTTCTAATTTTTTCAAGTGAAACAGCAAAACATTTAAGCCCACAAAATTCGAATGATTTTATTTTTAATTATGATAAATGAAAGGCATATTTAATTACCTGCTCTTCTTCTTTGCAAAAATTAATTAAAAACAAAAATTCCTGCTAGAATCAAGAATGCTAATAAACATTTTGAATGGAACAACTCAACAATGGCTTTTAAATTTAATAAATTTGGATTAATATTTTACTATTTCGCTTGTGTTTAATCAAAGAGGAAAAAAAATATGGAAAATCAAATGTGGATATATTTATTTGCTATACACTTATGCCTCTTTTTAATTTTTAATCTTATTCTATGTTAGTATTTAGTTAGAAAGAAAGAAATCCTTATGTACTACAAACTATCCAACACAAACTATAAACTATTACAGAAGAAAGTAACGAAGATATTTAAGACACTTTAGGGGTTTAAGACTTCACCAAAATTTTTAAAAATTTACCAAATTTACTAATTTTATCAAATTTACCAAAATTTACTGAAAGCAGGCTTCTGATTAACTAGTTTGGTGGTCATTTGACTTTTTCAGTGTTAGTTTTTTAATGAAATATTTGTGCGATATTAAAGCTTGGATAAACTAAAAAGAATGTGGTAAATATTTTGTACTCTACATTGCAGTTGCAAAGATCAGTTAAACATAGTTTTAAGTCTGTTTAAATAGGAGATGTATAGTCATGAGTCATGTATAGTCATAAACTGAGTGATTCTGAAATCAGTAAAGAAGTACTTTGTTCTAAGTCTTTAAAAATAGAATAAAAGTACCTCTTGATAGAAGTTTTGGATGATTTAAATAGGAGTTAAAATTGCCATGCCTAGTCATAACTGAGATTCACAATAGAACAAATTTAGTAAATTTTGTATATCACACTTTGCATTGAATATTTGAAATTAAATAAGTGTAAATGATTTTTGTTTTTATTTTGTAAATAAAAAATTCAGTTTTTGCTACTGATGAAATTTTCTATATATTTCTTAAGGTTTTATCTGATAAAAACTTATTTATTTATTTCATTTGGAAAGATTTTTGAAAGGTTATGAATAGAAGACAATTTAGTAAACTTTTGGACATCAGGGCTTGCATTGAATATTTGAAATTAATAAAATGTAATTTATTAATTTAATGTAAATTTAAATGTAAATTTTCGTCTTTATTTTGTACATTAAAAAATCGGTTTTGGCTTTGCTACTGATGAGATTATTTTTATATTTCTTAATGTTTATATGATAAAAACTTATATCTTTATTTATGTAATTTGGAAAGGTTTTTGAAAGATTCACTTTATAACAAATTTATTAAAGTTTCGGACCCCAAGCATTGCATTAAATATTTGAAATCAATTAAATGTAAATAATCTTCATCTTTATTTTGTACAGCAAAAATTCAATTTTTGCTGCTTATGAGATTATTTATATATTTATTGAAGCTTTATATATAAAAAAAAATTATTTATTTTATTTGTGAATAATTTTGAAAGATTCACACTAGAACAAATTTAGCAAACTTTTGAACCCCGATCCTTGTATTGAATATTTGAAATTAAGTAAATGTAAATAATCTTCATCTTTATTTTGTAAATCGAAAATTCGTTTTTTTGCTATTATTATTTACATATTTCTTAATGTTTTGTATGAGAAAAACTTTTTTATTCATTTTCACTTCAGGAAAAACTGTGCTTTGAAAAAAAAAAACTTTTTTATAAAGAAAAGAGCAATTTCGAAGCCTAATAAATCTCCTTTTTTTAATTTTTATTGCATAAATACTTCTCAGATATACAGCACCGCCATTTTGCGAGATACATATTCATATTATACTTTTAAACATTGTGAAATTAATCGATTAGGAAGTTTAATTTTCAAAGAAGCGATAAAAAAGATGAATGTTTTTCGAGGCGTTCTTTTATTCATAAGAATTTTACGGTTTCTAGGCACGCAAATATAAACTCTCTTATGTAAATTTGTTTATTTTGCTTTATAATCTGCATTTCTGGAATAGTTATAATTGCTTTTGGTCTTCTTAAATTTAGTTCTTTTGGCACGTACTTGCAAAAAATGAATGGAATTGGCCGCTATAAAAATCATCAATTTTCTAAATGAGTTTATTTGACATGTATAATTCTTTTGAAGTTTTTTTTTCATATTAAACTCTTAATGATATTCAGGAATATTTAATATAGATAATTCAATACGTTTTTTTGTCTACAAAAATGCTTTAGGTGCTTTTTTAACAAGTGTAATATTTATTAATTTTAAGAATAAAACTTTAATAATAAAAACGTGTTTCATAATCTAAAAAGTTATTCATAATAACATTCCCCACTAAAAAATACTACAACTTTTCATAATTAAGTTTGTAGGAAGAAACATTTTATTTACATCTTAGAACCATTAAATTTTTTTAAGTAATTTATTGTTTCAAATTTGTTTAAAATATCTTAGAACGAAATTAATTTAAATTCTAGAGTAAATGATAATTTTTAAAGACATTGATAATAGTGAAAATTTAATTGCAAATAATATTTATTTGTTTTAACTATGGAAACGTCTTAATATCTTCAACTAATTATACATTTAAAATTAATAATATATTTAAGTTAAACTATTTATTTAAATGTTGAATAAAGTGTAGATTTAAACAATTAAACCTAAGTTTGTAGAATAAATTGGGAACTAAATTGACTCGAAATTTCCAGAAATATTACAGACAGATTAGTTTAATATTTGCGACAAAATTGGATTAAACTAAACGAGTAACAAATAATTAGCAAGTCAAACCTGTAAAATTCAATTAACTTTATAAGCTTTAATGCGGATTACTTTTCCCTGTCTTCAGTGCAGTTACACTTCAATCCTCTTTTGCATATTATATCAGATTGTTTGCTGTACATACCAGTCTTACAAAATTCCCATGATTATAAATTTATTAACTATGTAATAGTATCGTTACTTTAAACATTTAGTGTAATATATAATTTTGAATAAATTATTTCAAGCATTTGGTTTGATGTATGATATTTTATGCCCTTTTTACTAACAAATGCTATTAAAAAATACCACGTTAGTAAAAAGGTGGAAAAAAAAAGAAAGTTACTTTAAAAAAAAAAAAAAATCAATAAATTTTAAATTAATTTTATTAAATTGATTTTATTTTTAAAATAATTTAATTAAATTGTGTATATTATTAATTTAATTAAATTGGTTAAATAATTTAATTAAATTAGTTTTATTTTTAAAGTAATTTAAACAAATTGATTTCATTTTTAAAGTAATTTAATCAAATTGATTTTATTTTTAAAGTAATTTAATTAAATGTTTTATTTTTTAAAAAACAATAAAATCGGTTTTATGTTAAAAACAATTTAATCAAATGTTTCATTTTTTAAAAAAATAATTAAATTGGTTTTACATTTAAAATAATTTAATCAAATGTTTTATTCTTAAAAAATTAATTAAATTGGTTTTATTTTTAAAATAATTTGATTTTTAAAACAATTTTATTTTTTAATAAATTTTATTGTTTAAAAAATTATCGTTTAAATAATTTTATTTTAAATTTATTTAAAAAAATAATTAAAAAAATTATTCCTGAACTTTTAAAAAAAGAAATAAATAAAACCCTTTACAAGAATATTAAATAAACAGTTACTTGAATTTTGATGTATTCAATAGATATTACCGTTTTTTTTTTTAATGCTTTAATTTTCATAGATGAAACAAAATTAACTTTAACTGAAAACGATGTATCACAAAAATAAATTAAGATTTTGATAGCAAAATTAATTTATTAGTAAGAAATATAGTTAAACCAATCTATAGAATGTCAAGTGTTTTTTTTTTTTTTTTTTTTTTTTTTTTTTTTTTTTTTTG
>BPLQ01002288.1:228772-253154 GCA_021605075.1 Caerostris darwini
TTATTAGACTTGATGAAAGTGATAGCATAACACTTTATTAGACTCGATGAAAGTAATTTGATGCTTTTTATACTTTATGTTCTCTCTTATTATTAACTAATTGAGGAATATTATTCGGCTGGATTATATAAGGATTTATTTCTTAATGATATTAGTTTATGTGAATGTTACTTAAAAGTGTTTTATGGCTATTATTGTGTATCAGATATTGATTAGATTTTCAGTATGTTTCGATTTATGTGTATGCGCTGCCTTAGATATGCCTTATTGGATGATGATTTAGAAATCTGGAGAATGGTGGTCGATTCTGTGCTTATAAAGATGGATCAATTTTCTGTTATAGTTATATAAGCACAACTATTTATTAGACTTGATGTAAGTGATAGTATAACACTTTATTATACTTGACGAAAGAAATCCGAAGAAAATCCAAAGAATCCCAATCTAGAAATTAAAAGAGCAGTGGCCGATTCTGTCTGTATGAAAATAGATAACTTTTTTTTATTATAGCTAAATAAGCACAATTATTTATTAGATTTGATGGTAATGGATAGCATAATAGTTTATTATACTCGATGAAGTTAATTTGAGAATTTTTATATATTATGTTCTCCCTGAATATTAACTAATGAGGAATACTAGTTGAATGGCTTTTGAATGTTACTTAAAAGTGTTTTATGGTTATTATTGTGCATTAGATATTATTTAGGTTTTCAATGTATTTCGATTTACTGATGTCTGCTGTATTCGAGATTCACTATTAGCTGATAATTTAGAAATCCGTTGAACGGTGACCGATTCTGTCTGATTTATATAAGACGGATCACTTTGTATTGTGGTACTATACTATTAAAGTCAAATACACTTGCTGACATTGCTATAGTCATATACAGACACTATCAAAGTCAAATACACACACTATTAAGGTCAAATATATATGCTGACATTACTTTCGTACTTTAGTGAAATACGCAAACTATTAAAATCAAATATACTTTCTGGCATTGCTTTAGTAAAATGCACACAGTATTAAAGTCAAATACAATTTAGTTTATAAAAAATTAACATTTATCCATTAAAATTTCGCAGAAAACTTAAAACTTGGATAAATGAACTCCTACTCCATAAGTGAGCAACAAACTTAATAGAAATTCCTTAAAGCTCACCAATGAAATTAAAAATTTCTCAGCTTATTTTAAAATAAAACGAACTTCTTTAACTATCAAGTGACACTCAAGCTTCATTTCCTTAACTATATTCACTCAAAAATTTCTTTTAAAGATCATCCAGGAAGGCGTAATAAAATCAATATTAAAGCTCGCACAAATAGCAGTGTGTGTTTAGCATATTGCTAATTCTCGTCTTCACTTCTCTCTCTTTGCCATCTTGAGCCATTACTTCAAAGGGACAGAAGACCGGAATGGCCGATTACGTCTTCTCAAATGTCAGCGACGACGCCATTTGACACGGGTGCCGAAGTGCTTTTGAAGCATAAACACAGCGCATTTACTGCTGAAAGTAGTTGGAGGCTATAATCAAGAAGCCTCGAATGGTCCTCCGAAGTGCACTATTAGACGACAGCTAATAATTTAGAAGTGTAGAAATCCGAAGAACGGGTTGCCGGTTCTGTCTGATTCGTATGAAGATGGATCGCTTTTTATTGTGGTTATATAAGCATAAGTGTTTATTAGACTTGATGAAAGTGCTAGCATAACACTTTATTAGACTCGAGGAAAGTAATTTGATACTTTTTATACGTTATGTTCTCACTTATTATTAACTAATTGGGTAATATTATTTGGCTGGCTTAAGTAAGGATTTATTTCTGAATGATGTTATTGTATTTGTTATTAATCATGTTACTTAAAAAGGTCTTATGGTTATTATTGTATTTCAGATAATGTTTATAGTTTCAATGTGTTTCGACTTATGTATGTGTGCTGTCTTAGAGATGCCTTATTAGATGTTAATTTAGAAATCTGGAGAATGGTGACCAATTCTGTCTGTATGAAGATAGATAATTTTTTTATTATAGTTATATCAGCGCTATTATTTATCCAAGGTCAAATACACTTGCTAGCATTACTTTAATTAATTACACACATTATTAAAGTCAAATACATTTGCTGACAATAATTTAGTCAATTTCACGTGCTATTAAAGTCAAATAAACTTGCTGAAAGTACTTTAATCAAATACACACATTATTAAAGCCATATACACTTGCTGACATTACTTTAGTGGGATATGCACACTATTAAAATTTAACAAATAAGCATTTATTTGTTAAAAATTCGCAGAAAACATGGATAAATGAACTCCTACTCATTAAACGAGCAAAACCATTAATAGTAATTCTTTCAAATTCACCAATGCTGACATTACTTTAGTCAAATACAAATAATTTTTTATATCAAACAACATTTATTTATTAAAAAATTGCAGAAAACTTGGATAAACGAACTCCTACTTTATAAATGAGCAACAAATTTAATGGTATTCCCTTACAACTCAGCAACGAAATTAAAGTTTTGTGAGTTTATTTCAAAATAAAACGAACTTCTTTAACTATCAGGTGACACTCAAGCTTCACTTACTTAACTATATTCACTTAAACAAGTCTTTTAAAGATCATCCAGGAAGGCGTAATAAAATCAATATAAAGCTCGCACAAATAGCAGTTTGTGTTTAGCATATTGCTAATTCTCGTCTTTGCCATCTTGAGCCATAACTTCAAAGGGACAGAAGACCGGAATGGCCGATTACGTCTTCTCAAATGTCAGCGCCGACGCTATTTGACACGGGTGCCGAAGTGCTTTTGAAGCATAAACACAGCGCACTTACTGCTCAAAGTAGTTGGAAGCTGTAATGAAGAAGCCTCGAATGGGCCTCCGAGGTGCACTATTAGACGACAGCTAATAATTTAGAAGTGTAGAAATCCGAAGAACGGGTTGCAGCTTCTGTCTGATTCGTATGAAGATGGATCGCTTTTTATTGTGGTTATATAAGCACAAGTGTTTATTAGGCTTGATGAAAGTGATAGCATAACATTTTATTATACTCCATGAAAGTAATTTGATGCTTTTTATACCTTATGTTCTCCCTTATTATTAACTAATTGAGGAATATTATTTGGCTGGCTTAAGAAAGGATTTATTTCTTAATGAAATTAGTTTATGTGAATGTTATTTAAAATTGTGGTTATTAATGAGGTTTTCAATGTATTTCGATTTATGTACATTGGAAGCCTGCTGCCTTCGAGGTGTATTATTAGCAGATCATTTAGAAATCCGATGGACGGTGGCCAGTTCTGTCTGATTTGTATGAAGACGGATCACTTTTTATTGTGGTTATATAAGTATTAGCATTCACGTTAGACTTTCACGTTAGAGCGTTAGACGTTATGTTCTCCCTTGTTATTAACTAATGCGGAATATTATTTTGCTGGCTTAAATATGGATTTATTTCTTAATGATGTTACCGTATTTGTTCATGTGAACGTTACTTAAAAGTGTTTTAATGGTTTTTATTGTGTGTCAAATTTTATTTAGGTTTCCAAAGTAGTTCGATTTATGTATGTGTGCTGCCTTCAAGGTGCACTATTAGCTGATAATTTAGAAATCCGTAGAACGGTGGTTAATTTTTTATGTTTGAAATTGGATCACTTATTATTGTGGTTATATAACGCAACTATTTATTAGGTATGATGCAAGTGATAACATAACAATTTATTATACTTGATGAAATTAATTTGATGCCTTTTATACGTTGTTTTACCTTATTATTAACCAATAAGGTACATTACCAGGCAATTATTAATATGTTTCCCCGGTAATGAAGCGGTCGGTTAAGGATACCAAGTCTTTCCTGCCTCGACCCTCTACTAAGGTATGGACATTGGTTCCCATTCGCTGCGCGTATTACCTTATAAATCACTCTAATTCTTGACTTTCTCAGAGACATTAACGTTGATACTAAGAATCTAAGACTTTTATTCAACCCCATGAAATTGCAGAATTCATCAGAGAAGGACTCAAAATACTTCTTGGTATTAAGACTTAGTTTGTTGAATTTATAATTATATATATTCATTTATTTATTTTATAAGGTGATATATTATAATAGCATGCTGTTCAATTCTGCTCATTAATTAAATCTTATTTTGAAGTACTATATTTAATAATAGTCTCACAATAAAGCATCAACGTGTTTTACTTTATGAAAATGCTTAATATAGACATACGTCATCATGTATAGCAGCTATTATTGTGATGATTTGGTTAATTGAAGATAAATGCTATTCTGAATATATATTTATGTAGTGCACCACTGATGTAAAATCTTTCACATTTTGTAATTATTAAATTACATTTTTTTATTTAAATGCTTTTTATTTTATTTATTTCTTATGAATATGTATTTCTCAACTAAATTATAGGCAATGAAGGCTGTTGAACTTTTTTTGATGAAAATATGATGTTAGCATAGATTAATTTATGAGTCATTGCTGACAGCATCTTAGATGATTTTGGTAGTATTTTCAGATTATTGGGGTTTTTTAGTATATTTTGATGAAATGAGAGCAAGCGCTCTTTTACTTATTATTACATTAAAACAACTCTACCACAATAGAAAATATTTCATAAAAATTATGAATAATTGTTTCGTATACGATATAAAAGGAAATGTTGAAAGTCATTTGATGTTATTTTATGTTAGATAATTAATGATGTGTATTATCTTGTGTTTAAGTAATGAATTATCTCTTAGTGTTAGGAATTGTCTATGTAAGGAATATTTCTTAAGGAAGTTATTAAGTATATCATTAATGTCATGATTTAAGTGAATAATTGAATAAATTTTTTTGTATAATACTATTAAATATTTAATGCATGCAATTATTAATAATCACAGAGCGATGGCCGATTGTAACTTGTTTGGACGTAGATGTCCTTTCATGAAGGATATATATATACAAATATTTATAGTTTGTAACTATATCATTTTATATTAGTATATTACTGCTTATTTGATCTTCTACTATGTTATTTTTAGTTGCGCACATTAGGAAATTATATTTCTTTTGTAGTGCACGTGTCAGAAAATAACAACTGTTTATTATATATGTTTTGAAATATACACTGTTCACCAGTAAATTCCTGCGTTTATTCACTTATCTGTTTCATTTGTAAAATGTGTGTTTCCAGTAATTAGTTATGGACCCAGGCACGCATCATGGGCAGAAACAGAAGTAACTGCTGGAGTTAAGCCTATTGCATTGTTCTAAAACGCCTTTGGACTTTAGCCATTAGCCTAAAACGATACTTTACGCTGCAACTGTAATCACATTTTAAAAATCAAATTGCATTATAACACTTTCACAAAAATGGCACAAGTTGCAAACATAGAAATGATAAGTAATGATATCTACGATGCTTGTAAATTACAGATTGAAGCAATTCTAATCAAGAATAATAATTGGTACTATACTATTGGATTCGAAACCAGACCTGCTGAAAGAGCCAAGGCTGATAATGAAAAAAAGCTGAAGAAATGGATTCAGTCGATTAAATTTTGTTGAGGAAACTCAGTGAACTTTACCACGATAAGCATTGCACTACATCCAATGAAATGTGGAAATATAAAATCAAAACTAAAATTGAAAAAAAAAAAAAAAAGCTATCGAAAACCGCATTGAAAAAAATTCAAATACTTCTTATGGATAATGAACTAGAGCATTGAAGTGAAATGAAGAAATTAATTGATATCTTGACGTGTGTGGAATGAGAAGAGAAAAATCTTCTGAAAATGGAGTGGGCGAATGTATGAGCAGCACTGTTTTAGAAATGGTCGGATATGTATTAATGGATGGATTTGTATCAATGGATGGATGTGTATGAATGGATGTATATGCATTAATGGCTGGATATGTATTAATTGATCCCCCTCCTCCCCAGTTTCTTAGGCAGAAGCTGTGAATTGAACATATTTATGCAAACATTTATCTTCTCGTAGACTGACAGAAAATCAAACATTTTAAGAGATATTTTTTGGCATGTATTTGTACAGAATACATATTTCGTAATTATTTGAAATTCATTTGGAATTAGTAATAAAATAAAATAAAATGTAATAAAAATAGAAAATTCTTTCATTCATGAAATTATAAAAATAATTAAAAATTCAAAGGAAAATTTGCTCAATTAGGAAAGTAGATTGCTGAGAAATTCGAATTGAAGATTAAGGAGGAATTTGAATGGTATAAATTGTACGGAAGCACGATGGCACGACAAAATTTACTTTTGGAGGTACAACAGCTGAACAATGAGGAAAGGTTTTACAAAAACAGAAAAAAAGTATCACAAAATTAAAATTAAAAAAAAAAAAAGGACGGAATATGAAATGCGAGAATATATAAAAAATATAAATACATAAGGTAAATTATCAAAAAAACTTAAAAGCGACTTAATACAACTATGAGGGCGATGTAATAGACACTACTTTGGAGAATATACAAATCAAAGACCTCATGGAATATTCGTGAAAACAATTATTATACAAATTAGAAAAAGAGAAATAACGAATAAATAATTTGACAGTAGAAGCAGTTGCTGCAAAATATAAACAATGGATACATAAAAGGCAGGGAAATATTGCATAACAGATAATAATCAAAGTACATAACTAGATAATTAGTATTCACATAAAAATGGAATTAGGAAAAATTATGATTGGGAAAATTAGGAAAAATTAGTTTTTGTGCAAATTATAATTTGTATGAAATAGATAAATTGTTAATTAGTTTAACCTAGTTATAGGCACATAATATTTACACTCTTGTAAGTTATATTATAAAGCAAAATTTCCTGAAATATATAAACAAGCATATATATATTTTTTTTCGTATCCAAGAAAACCAACCTAAACAAACGAATATATTTTAAAAGAAAATCAATGGAACATTGATGTATTACGGTTTTATTATTAAAATGCATGTGTGGTAATTGATATTCTGCTGAGGATTTCAACAAAGCCAGTTCGGCTGAAGCAAGAAAATAAATAAACAAACTCAGCCAACACATATGTATTCAAATTGGTTGGCGGGACAAATCCGTTAAAATATTACTTTTGCCCAACCACTATTACGCAGGCCCGATCATATCTCCGTGCAATTTGGGGACGCTTTCATTTCTCAAACTGCTGGAGAGGGGTTGTGTCGTTTACTTTGAACGTGATGCGAATCCAATTTCCAGTTTGACAATTGAAGCTACTCGTTTCATTTAATCAAATTCGTAGAATACCGGTATGGTTGCAGAGAGATGAGTTCGGTAATGAAATTTATATCGTGAAATAAATATTTCAAAAATTTTGAATCCATTTGTGTGTTTTTTTATATAATGTTAATAACATTAAAATTACATGCAGAAAATAAGTTGCCAGTAATAATAATGCCAATAGTAATTTATGGTATATATATATATATATATATATATATATAAATATATAATAAAATAAATATATATAAGTATATTTATAAATAAAATATAAAATATATATATTATTATTATATGTTTTCGTATTTTAACATATGTGTTGTTTTTTCATGTAACTCTTATGTATATCACAAATGAAGAGACGATGACTTTTAGGAGAAATGGTGTTCCAGTGTCAGTCATTTCAGTACAGTATATTGGCTGAAGTATATTGGCTACAGTATATTGGCATGTTGCAAAGAAGAAAATGCGGAAAACTCCCATGTATTTGTGTGTTTCTCTATAATATTGATATTAAAATTACACGCAGAATACATAGTAAGTTGTCAGTAATAATACTGCCGATAATAAATTATGGTAAAAAATATACAATTAATAGCACATATTATTTGTATATTTATATATATTGAAATAAATATATATAATTATATTTATAAATAAAACATATAATATGTGTTTTATTATATTTTTTTTCGTATTTTAACATCTGTGTGGTTCACGTACCACTTATGTATATCACTAATGGGTGATGAAGAATGGATTACATTTTAGGTGTAATGGTTTTCCAGTGTCAGTGTTTGCTCTTTCAATGTCAGTCGTTTCTATATTGCCAGGTTGTAAATTAGAAAATGCGGAAATAACAAAAATGCGGAATATATAATATTAATAAAATTAAAATTACATGCAGAAATCCAATAATATTATATGGTATAAATATACAAATAATAGAACATTTTATTTTCGTATTTTGGGGGTCTGATGGCCGAATGGCTAGCGCTCTGGCGTTCGGTACCACAGGTATCGGGTTCAAATCCCGGCTTTGCCCATGGGTGTTGTAGTGGTTCGGAATCCACTTTAAACCGTACGTCCCGGTCCTATTAGGATAGTAGAGCGCTGCGGGGGCATTGTTACTCCGCGTCCGTGGCTTACCATCATGTCACAAGCGCCTCCTGGGTAATGCAAAGTGAGTAACATCGGTGCAGCCCTTATGGCGAAAGATCACGGTCTATCTGCCAGCTGCATTAGAAGGGAAAAAAATCGTATTTTAACATCTGTGGGGTTCATGTACCACTTATTAAAGTGGCGGCAGTGACTTCCAAGAGGACTTTTAAGGGTAATTGACCTATATTGATATATCGTAACGGAGAAAATCTGGAAAAATCGCACCAGACAACCGAACACTTTTTCAAATATTGTCAGAATCGTCCTAGTGTCTTCTCACTTTTCAAAGCAGTGACTGCAACAATATCACCAACGGATTTGAACTCCGAACCTCCTACACGTTATATGAGGATATCACAGTCAAGGGATACATTTGTTTAAAAAAGTAGAAAATACTATGAAATATTAAATATACTATATTTAAGTATACTTACTAAATTTTTAATTTATACTATATTTTATACTATATTTATTTACGATATTTTTTAACATTAAATAATCTGTATTTTATAATGTAAAATATTTTGTATAGATATACTTTTTTAAAATTGAATTTTAAAAACAATATTCATAACATAAAGTATTGAAATTAATATATATATAAATATAACAATAAATATAAGTCATAATAAGTGTGTATTTAGATCATTTTTTTTTCTTCTAATGCAACTGGCAAATAGACCGTGATCTTTATATGCCGCAAGGGCTGCACCGATGTTACTCACTTTGCATTACACAGGGGGGGGCGCGTAACTTGATGATAAGCCACGGACGCGGAGTAGCAATGCCCCCCGCAACGCTCTACGATCCTATTAGGACCGGGACCTACGGTTTAAAGTGGATTCCGAACCACTATAAACACCCATGGACAAAGCCGGGATTTGAACTCGATACCTGTGGTACCGAACGCCAGAGCGCTAGCCATTCGGCCATCAAGTCCCGTATTTAGATCAGTATGTGTATAGATATCAATGAATCTTATTTTAATGATATAAAGATGGGGTGATAATAAAATAATCTAATTTTTTTTATATATTCTTAAAAGTCTTCTTAGGAGATTTATATCAAAATTGAAATGAAGAAAATTATTTAAAATAAAAAAAAATATATATAATAATTATATGTAAACTTTTTAAACATTAAACAAACATTTTCATTTCAAAACATCTGAAAAGAAAATTAAGAAATAATCTCAAAACATGGAAGAAATTTCTAATTAAGGATACGCTAAATAAACAACAACAACACATCTTTTCTTATTTTAAAAGAAAACAAAAACATTTGTTTATTTTATGTGCTACGGTATTTAAATATATTTTTATCCGGAAATCTAGAGATGAATATTTACGCCAATAGTTCGAAGAAATATATTTAATTTTTTTATGCTGTATTGTCTTTTCCTCTGCATTAACATGGAAAGTAATTTTATTTCTGAAATTTTGATTGTCATTGACAGCAATTTCCTCTTACACCTGCCTGATTGTTTATTAAAATATTTAATTTATAGCAAGGACTTGTATTTTTGCCATATTTTACTTTATACTTTTTGCCATGTTATACTTTCTAGATTTTTCATTTTCTGCCTTTCTAATTGTTCATACCTTAACGCGTCACTTCCGACTCTACATTTCTATACAAACAAGTAATATATATATATTTTTTTTTTAAGTCAATTCCTACTTCTTATTCACTATATTTCAGAAAGTGATATATATTGAAAGTGATTTTATATTCCTTTATAAATAAAGTTGAAATTTTCCTCTTACATCTGGCGCCATCTATTGGTAGACATATGCATCTTAAATCTAAAAAAAAAAACTAAAATTAATGAATTAAATTTAATTAATGAATTAATACTTGAAGAGAACTGTATTAACATCAAGTGTCATCCACTACAAGTTAAAAAAATGTATTTGGATTTGAGTGGATGAATAAAAAGTATTTATTAACGTTTGAAAATTTCAGCAAGATATATATAGGAAGAGTGTGAACAAATAGTAGGAATAGAAAAATGTAAGTTTTAGTAAGCTGTACCACCCCACAAAGTTTGTCTCATGACAGTTGAATCATGCTGTATATGCACCTACAAAAATATTGATTTGTATGTTTAGTAACAAATAATCAATGAAATTATATGTATACAAACATTCATCTTCGTCTAGTATCCATCTTCTAGTACTGAATAATGATGAATGCCGATAAACAGTAGATTTTAATTATGACATTTTTATTTCAAAATTAAGTTTTAAAACTATTTCATTAAATCAAACCGAAAAATTTTACAGAACATAAGTTACGTTATTAAAAATTCATGAATTATTTTCCTTAGAAATTATGCGACTGAGTTGGTTATTCTTAAATATAATTTTCCAGGCAGTAAAATTTTTAAAATCAATTATCTCCAATTATATAAATTTCATACATTTATATTTATATTACTTATCTACATTACATTTATAACATTTATAACACTACCTAATAAATGCTGCATAATTTTCTGATTCTTACGAAAAGAAAAAAAGTACTTCCTGATTTTTACAGAATGATAGTGATAATCTACTACAGTAATTTTTCAAGATTCCTATGATTATCATGAGAGTGGTACATAGATTTTAATTATTAAATTCCTATTTCAAAATTAAGTTTTCAAACTATTTCCTTAAATGAAACTTAAAAATGATACAGAACATCAGTTACGTTATTAAAAATTCAAGATTTATTTTCTTTAAAAATTATGCAACTGAATAATAATTGACTTATTTCAAAAGGCACATTTTTAAGGACCCAATTAAACCGTGATTTAAATTGCGACTTTTAACTTTCAGAAATGTTAAAAGTTAAAAGTTAGTGTTGCATGAATGAGTTTCAGTCGATGCTTCAGAAAGTTAAAATTCAATTTCAAATATGACAATACAATTTTGCTCAGATGGATGTGCTTTTATTCAGAGTTAAAACATCTTTTATTGCTTTGTATTGATTTGAAACATCGCCATTTTGTCATCTCTTTGGAACTCGTTCAAAAGGCTCTTGATTTAAAAGCAATATTTTAAGTACTTTCAAAGTTTAAGAAACGATGGAAAGAACTGTTGAATGCTTTAAATATATATTTATGTTTTATATTTAAAACTTAAATATGATTTTTTTTAACTCTTCTTTAGAAATAGTACACTGATATTACTTGGAATTCCCATTAAAATGGGGGAAAAGAATCTGAAAAAGAAGGTATTTTCTTGTTAAACATCGTCTTTATAAGTCGAAAAAATTTAGAAATGTTACACACAAAATGCAAGCTGATATTACTGAATTTTTAGTTTAATATTTTCTGTATATACAGTGTTTTCAGTTAAAATACTATCAATTTCCATGATAAAAAGAGCTATTTGGTTTTTTTCGTAAAAGTATTCTAATAAATGTAAATTTTCTAAATGTTTTGTATAGGCATTCTAATATCGTATTCCTTTATATTTTAAATGCACTTAAACCTAATTACTATGGTAAATATTATAAAAGATTTTTGGATAAATAATATGAATTATTCAATGATTTATTTTTTTTTTTTTTGATTATAAAGCAGTGAAGATGTTCCTTTGAATTTTTATGTCATATTCTTTTATATTTTAAATGCACTTAAATCTAATTACTAGACTGACTCATGGCTGAGTATCAACGTGCTCCGCTGGTGAACATTAGGCGGAGGTTCAATATACTAGTGATTTTGCTGTAAGCACTGTTTAAAAAATCAGTTTGTGATGTTCATCACTTTGCCTTGTTTGTTGGATTGCCTGGTTGGAGTTTTACGAATTTTCTCCTATATTAAATGTCCTCCCGGAAGGCACTGCCCGTTTTCTTCAGCGACAAGGAAGCAGAAGTCAGACTTCTACCTACGAGTGCTCCATCACAACAGAAACTGAAACCCTCTTCCCTCCTTCCTTCAGGGATACGACGATGACGACAACAATAACAACAAAACCTAATTACTATAATAAAAGATTTTATGATATAGATTATTATGGATTATTCAATGAATTATTACTTGATTGTAAACAACTAAGATGTTATTTTAAATATTTACATTGCATTTCTTTTTTATTTTAAATGCACTATAATAACTAATTACTAACTAAATTACTAAAATAAATATTATAAAAGTTTTTAGAAATATTATGAATTTTTCACGGCATTACTATTCTTGATTATAAAGCAGCTAATATGGTCTTTTAAATATTTATATTATATTACTTTATATTTTAGGTGCACTGATTTTAAGTGCACATAATTACTATAATAAATACATATAAAAGATTTTAGCATAAATAATATGAATTATTCAATGAATTAATATTCCTCATTATAAAGAAGCTAAGATTGTCTTTTAAATATTTATATCATATTCCTTTATATTATAAATACACTTAAACCTAAATATTGTAAAAAATATTATAAAAGATCTTAGGATAAATATTATGAATTTTTCAATTAATTATTATTTTTAATTAATTAATTCTTCAATTACTTATTATGCATCTTAGCTTGAGACTAATTACTATACAAAATATTATAAAATATTTTTGGATAAATATTATGAATTATTCAATAAATTAATATTCTTAGTTATAAAGCAGATAAGATGTTATTTTAAATTAAAATGAATCTTAACAATTGTTCGAATTTTATTTTTAGAATATATTACACAGTCATAAAGGAATAAAACCACTCAATCAAGATGAAAGGTTACAATTTAAATTAATTAAGTTTACTTATATTTTACAGTACCAGAATTTAACATCTTATTTGAAATTAGTATTAAAGTTCATACACAAACATTTATATTTTCTTAAGAAGTCATAGCTATTATATGAGTGTTTACAGTATTCTGATTAATTTACTCATTCTTTATAAAGAACAAGTTTTCAAAACTTTCCAAACGACAACCAATAAATTATTGAAAATTGCACAATTTACTACAAAACATTCTCTGGCGGCAGCTTTTGTCGATTTAAATCAATTTGGACCATTGTTGATGTAAGATATTAATTATACTCAATCCAATTTCAATTAAAGTTGAACACATATGGTGAACATTATTGATCATGGACATGGAATGAAAATGCAAAGAAATAAAACTGAGAGGAAGTACGAAGTTTGAATTTGAATTAGTAAATGAAATCTATTGGAAAGTGATGAGATAAATTATAATTCCCTCTGCGTTCCTGCTTAAATTTATTATATAAGTACAGAATAAATTAAATAAGTTCTCAGTTTGTAATCGGCTTAAATATTTGCAATTGAATGAATAATTTTTGTTCCCAAAACTTCCTAATCGTGTATTATTTAATGACAAACTCTCCGATGCCAAATGATTTAATTATACTTCCAGATTTTTGAAGTCGATGTTTAAATGAAATTCGGAGAGTAATCTTTCACATGAAAGTTAATTTCATAATTTTTAACCTTATTAGTGAAATATTTTGAAGGTAAACAAATATTTAAAGTAATTCTGTGTAAAAAAAAGTTATGTTATTTGTAGTTTATTGTTTATAATCAGACTGTACACATATTGTAAAATATGGGTGATGTTAAATTTTTCGTATTTTTGTTGTAATTGGAATACAATAATTTTACTCAAAATTAGGAAAATTAATTATTTAAATAACTTTTAGCTTATGCCTACAATAAATGTTTTAATTCCAGTTGTTACAAGAAGAGTCTTACAACTAATATATTTGAGGATAATTAAAATTAATAAATAATAATAACAATATAATTATTTACAATTATGAATTTTTTAAATTTACTTTAAAAAAATATAAATGTTTGTCACTATACGGTATCTTTTTACATTAAGAGTTTCTTAAAGCAATAAATCACAGCGCAGATGTTGCTTAACTCTACAAATACATTTGACATTATAAAACGAAATATATTTGTTAAGCCTAATTTGAGAAATAATTCATAATATTTGATGAAAAAAAAAAGGAATACAAAGCTTTAATGTGAAATAAAATTGGAGAGATTTGATTAAATGATAATATTAAAATTTAATTCTTATCGTAAGAAAATTAATCACCTAAATTCATTATACTAATATACAGAATTATTATTCAGCATTTATTTGATTGTATACGATTTACTTTTATTTTTTCTGTATTTGAACTATGAATTTGGGATGTATGTTCTAAAACTTTACTTCAATAATGAATTTGAATCAGTAAAACAAGTTGTAGAAAATTGGATTATTGAATTATTACTTTCTTCTCGATTAATTATTTTCCATAACTTAGAAGTTATGGAAAATAACTTCTAAGTTAATATAACTTCGAATTAATTATTAAGTAATTATTATTTAATAAGTTAATATAACTTCGATAAATATTTCGCTGTATTTTCTAAGCAAAAATTATTTAATACAATATAATTATCGAACAAATTCCAACTTTAAAATGAGTTTAATTTTTTATTCATTTCACAGGCTTTACCATCCCAAAAATTTATTGTTTAATATTTTTTTTTCCTTAACTTTTTTTAAAAACTTTTAATGAAGAGCATTCAATAAGAAATTTCCTTTAATAAAAAATTTACCAAAATTAAAAAAAAAAAGTTTTCTAATATTAAATACTCTACTTTCATTTTTAATATGAAAGTTTATAAAGCCCACATGTTATAGAATGACAACTTTCGATTCAATATTTTTTAATTTAAAAATTAACAAAAATATTGAACTGAAAGTAAATTTTTTTTTATATGTATATTAAAAAAATTTTAATATTCTTCATGTACAATTATTATTATTATTATTTTTTTTTTGAATTTTCTTGGCATAGTGCAAAAAATGTTTTTTTATTTTCTAAACAGAAAATATTTAATAAAATAATGTACAAATTCCAACTTTAAACTCACGCTGAATTTTTATTAGAAACACAGCCTTTATCATTCTGATAATTTATTTTAAAAAGGAAAAAAATATATATATATTGTACTTTATTAATATTTTCAAAAACAATTTCAGCAATTTCGCTGGAAGATTTTAATAAGTATTGCATTTATTAATAAATTTAACACAAATGAGAAAAAAAATATTTGGATGTAAGCACCCAAATTTCATTTGCATTATAAAAGTTTATTAAGCCCAAATGTCTCAGAGTTCTGATATAATGCAGCATATGTGGATTATCCGTTGACGATATTCTAGTCTGGGATACTGGAGCTTAGCTGCATCAATTATTTATAACTGGCTTACAACCTAGAGGAAATGTTAAAGGAAATTGTGTGTGACGTCAGGGCTTCGAGAGGGTCAAAGTTGACGTTTCCCCCGACGTTAATCAAGCCGCTGTCTTGTACCACATTGACTGCTCAATTAATATGACAGAGATGCGCGGATATTCAATAACAAAGGACATGAACAGAACCACCTGGTTACATTTCCAACAGCAATTTTGGTACCTCGTAAACATCGTTGATATTTATGAATTGATTATATAAGCATACAATTTATCCTTAAAGTTTAAATTTATATAATATATAAAATTGCTGGATAAGTTTTGTCGTATATATATAAATTATTAGCAAATTATATATATATTTTTATAAATATAATCTTCTAATAATTGTAACTATATATATTGCATTTATATACAGATGAAATCAAGATTCAAATATAAATGCCATATATTTGTTACTATATGTAATTATTTCTCTTAATTACAACTAAAAATATTTTCCTTGAATATTTGAGGTTTTTTTAGTTGAACATTATTGAACAATTTACAAATTAATAATTAATCAGATTTAATATTAAAAATTATTACTCAATTTTTAATAATTAATCTACATTTTTAGAGGTGTCTCAAAATTCACACAAAAAGTAATGCTTTTGATTATAGCGTACAATAGGATTTGGTTCAGGAAACAATTTAGTATGCATTCCTCTACCACACAAGGTGCATTTTGAAAGGAAATCAGCTCTTTAATTACCAAATCCAGGCTGTTGCACGGATGTCTGCTAGTGATTTGTTATCCACTTTAAACTGTAAGACTAGGTCCCGGTCTAATTAGCCTAAAGTGTGCAAAAAATGCACGTATAGAGACAAACAGAAATTAAATTACCAAATATTCCAGATTATTTAGGATGTGTGCGTAAATTTAGAGATACTCTTAATGCAAGTTTTTATTTATTAAGATAACTTCAAATTTATTTAGGAACGTACAATTAAATTTGCTAATGTAGCATATTTTATTAAAAATTATATAAACTATATATTCCTAAAATAAGAAGATAAGTGATTGAATATCAATTGTAACACTACTCCTGCGTAGTAGATTTTGTAGGTATATGGTCCCTAAATGGATTCTTAAACTACACTCGCCTGAAAAACAAACAATTCTGAAATGTGATAAAATATTTTGTTAATTCTAATTTTACAGTAAAATCTTCCACAAACCATTGATGATATTTTATCCCACATATTATGAGCTGAAGGAAATAGCAATATCTCAAACTACATTCTAACTTTTTTTTTCTCTATCCAGATGAGTAAAGCATACGATTACAACTCCTTCCATCCCATTCTTTCTCCAATCCACATGCCAGTGGAAATTTTATTCTTTCTCCAATCCACATGCCAATGGAAATTTTATTCTTTCTCAAACCATTTCGACATGAACATTATTCTCATCTCGTCGAACTTGTTCCTTGTTGTTCGTGCTCGCCCCTCCACTTCTGAGCTCCGCTTCCGAAAATTACAATCGCTTTACGGCACCGTGGCGCTTTTATCCTGTAGATAAAAAGAAACCCCAGGAAGGGATGAGGAAGTAGTGAAAAAAAAATTTAGAATGGGAAGGACAAAAAAAAAAAAATCTCGTATCTCCCTTTACGGCTGAAACTATTTGTCGATTCTGTTTACGCTGCTGTGGGCACATTGCAGCCCAGAATTTAACTCTCCAAAATTGAAGACGACACAATTTGTTTCCTGTTACATTTGTAATTTTTATTTATTTATTATTTTTATAGTTTATACAAAAAATAGGAGTGATTCGAATTGAAAGAATTTCGGTAGGAACATTAATATTAATTTGATGTTACAATAACTTGTCAAAGAATTATATCACAAAGAAAAAGTAATAATAAAACAACTTTAAAATGTAAATTTATTTTAGAGGTATTTGGAGATTATTATTTCATTAAAAAAAAAAACAATTTGTGCTAGAATAAGTAAGTGTAATAGAATATCTAAGGGGAAAAAGCATGCAAATCCCATTCATGCAATTACATTCCTTTCGTTTCAATAAATACAATTATGTATAGTTTCAATAGACCTTATTAGATAATGTCTTCAATTTATGTACACTTTCAGTGATTAAACTCTACTTTTGTAAAGATTATAAGGATTTTAACGATTTATATTATTTATAAAATTTAATTATCGTGTCTAGCAACTTTTTACCTAAATAATAAGCGTAAATATTATTATTTATTTTAAATTATGGACAATTTTTAATTTGTTTTATGTAAATTATGAAAATTAAAGTAAAAGGAAAATGTCTTTTAATTAGTTATATGATTTTTGTTGACTTCTAATTTGTATTGTGTGTTACTCATCAAATATTTTCTCAAATTTTTAATTTCTAGTAACATTTATAATTTAATACATAATATATAATGGTTTATCTGTTATTATAATATACTTTTTTTTACAAAATCATAATATTTTCAAAAAAATGCATGCTTATCACTTTACTTAATATAAACACAAAGTCTAACGATGCATTTTGAAAGGAAATCAGCTGTTGCATTACTAAATATTCCTCAATATTTAGGATGTTTGCTTAAGTTTTGGATGCTAACTTTGACTCAAAATTAAATATGAATATGAATATGACTTGAAGTAAATATACCTAAAATAGCAGGAGAGTGATTTTCTGTATAATTTCAATAGACCTTAATATATAATGTGTTCAATTTATATACAATTCCAGTCCTTAAATGAACTCTTAAACTATTTCCTTTGTATAATTATATTTGTTAACGTAGCATATTTTCTTAGAATTATATTATAAATTCCTAAAATAGGAGGATAAATGATTGGATATCAATTGTAGCACAACTTCTACCTGCTTGATTTTACATGCATATATCTTCACTAAATAAATTCTTAAACTATCTTCCTCAGCAAACGAACATTTCTAAAATATGATAGATTATTTCGTTAATTCTGATTTTACTTTAAAATCTTCTTCAAACTGGTGATGATATTTTATCCCACATACTTTCAGTTGAAGAAAATAGCAATATCTCAAACTACATCCTAACTTTTTTGTTTCTATCCAGATGAGTAAAGCATATGATTACCACTCCTTCCATGTCATCCTTTCTCCAATCCACATGCCGGCGGAAATTTTATTCTTTCTAAGACCGTTTCGACATGAACATTATTCTCATCTCGTCGAACTTGTTCCTTGTTGTTCGTGCTCGCCCCTCCACTTCTGAGCCCCGCTTCCGAAAATTGCAATCGCTTTACGGCACCGTGGCGCTTTTATCCTGTAGATAAAAGAAAACCCCAGGAAGGGAAGAGGAAGTAGTGAAGAAAAAATAATTTAGAATGGGAAGGACGAAAGAAAAAAAAATCTCGTATCTCCCTTTACGACTGAAACTATTTGTCGATTCTGTTTACTCTGTTGTGGGCACATTGCAGCACAGAATTTAACTCACCGAAATTGAAGACGACACAATTTGTTTCCTGTTACATTTGGAATTTTTATTTATTTATTATTTTTTTTAAATTTATACAAAAGAAGGGACTGATTCGAATTGAAAGAATTTCCGCAGGAACATTAATATAACTTTGGTGTTACAATAACGTGCCAAAGTATTATATCAGAAAGAAAAAATTATGCTAAAACAACTAATTGTAAGATGTAAATTTAGTTTAGAGGTACCTGGAGATTATTATTTCACTAAAATTAATCCAATTTGTTCTATAATTAATTAAAGGAAAAAATGTCACACCTCCGCAATTACATCTCTTTCGTTTTTATACAATTATATATAGTTTCTATAGACATTAATAGATAATGTCTATAATTTATATACACTTCCAATCCCTAAATGAACTCTTAAACTATATCCGATGTATAATTAAGTTTGTTAACGTAGAATTTTTTTTTAGAATTATGTAAACCATATATATTTCCAGAATAGGTGGAGATTGATTGGATATCAATTGTAACACAATTTCTACATATTTGTTTTTGCAAGTACATAGTTCCTAAATAATTTCTTAAACTATCTCCCCAGCATAATTGTATTTGTCAGTGTAGCATATTTTTTTTAGAATTATATTAACTATATATTCCTAAAATAGGAGAGCAAGTGATTGCATATCAGTTGTAACACAAATTCTATACATAATTTCACATGTATATGGTCCCTAACTAAATTCCTTAAATTATTTCCCCTGAAAAACAAATATTTGGGTAATATGATAAAATATTTCGTTAATTCTGATTTTACAGTAAATTCTTTTTCAAATCATTGATGATATTTTATCCCATACACTTTAAGATGAAGGAAATAGCAATATCTCAAACTACATTCTAACTTTTTTCTTTTCCTATACAGATGAGTAAAGCATATGATTACAACTCCTTCCATGCCTATCCTTTCTCCAATCCACATGCCGACGGAATTTTATTCTTTCTAAGACCGTTTCGACATGAACATTATTCTCATCTCGTCAAACTTGTTCCTTGTTGTTCGTGCTCGCCCCTCCACTTCTGAGCCCCGCTTCCGAAAATTACAATAGCTTTACGGCACCGTGGCGCTTTTGTTCTGTAGATGAAATAAAACCTTAGAAGAAGTGTGAAGAAAAAAATAATTTAGAATGGGAAGGACAAAAGAAAAAAAAATCTCGTATCTCCCTTTACGACTGAAACTATTTGTCGATTCTGTTTACACTGTTGTGGGCACATTGCAGCACATAATTTAACTCTCCAAAATTGAAGAGGACACAATTTGTTTCTTGTTACATTTGGAATTTCATTTATATAAAAAAAGGAGTGATCCGAATTGAAAGAATTCCGACAGGAACATTAATATTACTTAGATGTTACAATAACGTGCCAAAGTATTATATCAGAAAGAAAAATAAATGATAACAAAACAACAGTATGATGTAAATATATTTTAGATGTATTTGGAGATTATTGTTCATTAAAAATAACGCAATTTGAACTATAATTACTAAAAGAAAAAAATATCACATTTACGCAATTACATTTCTTTCTTTTCAATACTAATCTGCCTTGCTAACCGTGGCACAAATCATATTAAAACAACTGTAAGATGTAAATTTAGTTTGGAAGTATTTGGAGATTATTGTTTCACTAAAAATAAACCAATTTGTGCTATAATTACTAAAAGGAAAAAAAAAAAAAGGTCCCAATTATGCTGTTATATTTCTTTCATTTTAATACAATTCTGTATAGTTTCAATAGTTCTTAATAGATAATGACTTCAATTTATATACACTTAGATTCCCTAAATGAACTCTTAAACTATCTCCCCTGTATCATTATGTTTGTTAATGTCGCATATTTGTATAGAATTATAAAAAGTATATATTCCTAAAATATTAAGATATCAATTGTAAAACAACCTTTGAGTTCTTGATTTCACATGTATATGGTCCCTAAATGAATTCCTAAGCTATCTCCGCCGTATAATTATATTTGCTAATGTACATATTTCTTTAGAATTGTATTAATTATAAATATTTCTTAAATAGCAGGATCAATGTTTGGATATCAATTGTAAAACAACTTCTACTTACTTCATTTCTCATCTATATGACCCCTAAAGGAATTCTCAAACTATCTCACCAGAAGAACAAACATTTCTGAAATGTGATACAATATTTCGTTAATTCTGATTTTACATTAAAATCTTCTTCAAATAATTGATGATATTTTATCCCACATATTATGAGCTGGAGGAAATACTCAATAATAGTAATGTAATATCTCAAACTACATCCTAACTTTTCTTTTCCAATCCAGATGAATAAAGCATATGATTACAACTCCTTCCATGCCATCCTTTCTCCAATCCACATGCCAGTTGAAATTTTATTCTTTCTCAAACCGTTTCGACATGAACATTATTCTCATCTCGTCGAACTTGTTCCTTGTTGTTCGGGCTCGCCCCTCCACTTCTGAGCCCCGCTTCCGAAAGTTACAATCGCTTTACGGCACAGTAGCGCTTTTATCTTGTAGATAAAAGAAAACCTCAGGAAGAGAAGAGGAAGTAGTGAAAATAAAAGAATAATTTAGAATGGGAGGCAGCGAAAAAAAATCTCGTATCTCCCTTTACGACTGAAACTATTTGTCGATTCTGTTTACGCTGTTGTGGGCACATTGCAGCACTGAATTTAACTCTCCGAAATTGAAGACGACACAATTTGTTTCCTGTTACATTTGGGATTTTTATTGATTTCTTCTTCTTCTTCTTTTTTTTTTTTTTTTTTTTTTAAAAAAAAAAAAAAAAAAAGGAGTGATTCGAATTGAAAAAATTCCGCCAGTAACATTAATATTACTTTGATGTTACAATAAGGTGCCAAAGAATTATATCAGAACGAAAAAGTAATAATAAAACAACTTTAAAATGTAAATTTAGTTTAGAGGTGTTTGGTGATTATTATTTCACTAAAATTCATTTCAGATTAGATAATTTAATTTGACTTCATATATTATTTACAAAATGTTTTTTTTTTTTTTCTTAAATAGTTTTTTAAAGTGGAGCGGAAATGTTTGCCATTTTTCAATTAAATTATCCTCGAATAAACAGAATTTTTTTGCTTATAATTTTACATCTATGCTATATATATATATAACCATCATTCTGTATTTCATGCTATGTTACATTCCTGCTATGCTTTGAACCATCATGCTATTTTACATCCATGCTATGTTTCTAAACATCATGCTATATTACATACTGTGTTACATCCATTCTATGTTTATGACCAACATGCTATATTACTTGCTACTGAATATTATGTACCGCATATATATGCTACATCCAGTATATGCTTATAGTAATATGCTATGTTACATCTGTGTTATTTTTATACAATTACAATCGCTTTACGGCGAATTTTGAGCCTTAATTTAAATGTAGTTAACAAAATGTTTACAAATTTATTGTTGATGTAGTCAAAATACTTTTTAATAATATGCGAAAATATATTATTCAAAAAATTTTTTTTTCAAATTAGATTATTATTATTTTAGATTAGATTATTCATTTAGATTTAATTTAGATTAGATTTTTATTATTATTTAGATTAGATTATCATTTCAGATTAGATGAAGTAATTAAATATTTTTTCTTAAATAGTTTTTAAAAGCAGAGTGGAAAATGTTTCCATTTTTCTATTAAATATCCTCGATTAAACATACTTTTTAGGTTTATAAATTTACATATATGCTATATATAACTACAATTCTGTTCTAAATGCTATGTTTTGAACCACCATGCTATATGGCATGCTAGGTTACATCCATCTATGTTCCTAAACACCATGTCATATTACATATTATGTTGCATCCATGCTATGCTTATAGCACCATGCTATATTACAGGTTATGTTACATCTATGTTATGTTTATAACCCCCCCCCCTCCAGCTATATTGCATTTTATGTTACAATCATTCTATGTTTATAGCACCATGTTATACACTATGTTACATATACTATGTTTATAACCGACATGTTATTTTACAAACGCTATTACATCCATGGTATATTTATAGCACCATACTATATTACATTCTATGTTACATCCACGGTATATTAAAACAAACAAAAATACCTTTCTGCTGAAGACTTGATTAAGAAATGCATGGAAAATTTCCCTCTAAGAAAATAAGAAACAGCGAAGCATCATTAAATCACCTGAGTTCAAATACCCACGAAATGAGACACAGATCACGATGGCTCCTTATTACTTTTTGGAAATTGGCAACATGCGGGCAACTGTGTGTTTGCTCACTGTCACACTGCTACCCTTTTGCGAGAATAAAGAACAAAACCACCAGCGGAATTCGAGTGCTTTGTACAAAGAAAGGAGCGGAAAAGTACCCTTTCTTAAGACAGTAGGGAGTTGTAGGGGGGATCAAGTAAAGGAATTGAAACTGGATACTGAGCGAAATTACATTTGATTGTTCTCCCCTCTACAGAGTTCTTCACATGAAAGTAGATTTAACGATTTTGCTGGAGGTGTCTGTTTCCACTTGTGTTGTGCTGTCTATCGTCTTCAGAAGTCTGAAGGATTTAAAAACTACACAGGGGTTTTAAAGGTTATTAGTTTCTTTTAGATATAATTTTAGGATGGATTGATGGATTATATATCATTTTATGTCATTACGAATCAACCAAATCAAATAATAATTAATGCGGTTTTTCAAAATCAATACTTGTAAAAACTTTACTGAAAATAGATTTAAGGATTTTGTTGAAAGTATTTGATCCTGCCTACATTGTGCCTATTTCTGCAGAAGTCTGTGAGATTTAAAAGCTACACCGAACTTTTAAATCTCTATCTTGTCAGTCAGTTTGCCTTTAGATGGAATTTGTGTTTCAGTGTTATATATCATTCTTTCAATTTATGTCATTAGGAATCAATCATATCAGATAATAATTAATGAGACTTTCCAAAATCAATACTTTTGAAAACTTTACTGAATGCAGAATTATGGATTTTGATGAAAGTGTTTGTTCCTACTTACGCCATGCCTATGTCTGCAGAAGTCTGAGAGATTTAAAAACTACACCGAGCTTTTAAAGGTCTATCTTTTTCAGTTAGTTTGCTTTTAAATGGAATTTGAGGATGGATTGATGGATTATTTATCATTCTTTCAATTTATGTCATTACGAATCAATCATATCAGATAA
>BPLQ01002288.1:261258-278109 GCA_021605075.1 Caerostris darwini
GCACCCATAGATAGAAGTCTCCCTTGGGTCCGTGACGCTGAAGAAGGAGGAAAGTGCCTTCTGGTAGGAGGCATAAGAGGAACTACCCAGCGTATTGTACGGTAGAAAACTCGGAAAGTTCCCACCAGGTAATTCCACAAACAAGGCAAGATGCCGAACCTCCGAAACGCAGTCCAGGCTCCTCGTGTTTTGAAACAGTGCCTACAGCAATGCTCCCAGCGGATTGAAACTCCGCCCGAATGCTCACCAGCTGCTGAGTCACGAGTCGAACTCAATTTAATACCACTATCTTAATTTATTAAAAAAAAATAACTACT
Organism: Caerostris darwini; assembly: GCA_021605075.1. Classification (NCBI taxonomy): domain Eukaryota; kingdom Metazoa; phylum Arthropoda; class Arachnida; order Araneae; family Araneidae; genus Caerostris; species Caerostris darwini. Next base: position 261,576 of record BPLQ01002288.1, read on the forward strand.
AAACATAATATAAAGTTTATTTTGTATTTATACATAAATATATGTTTATAATTAATACAGTTTTAAAGATGAAATTAATTATCATTACGAATTTCTAACCAGATAAACTTTTAAAAAAGGGGGAAAAAAATATTGTTCTTAACATTTACATTAAGGAATATTTATGTTAAGTAGTTTTATTTCAATTAATTTTTATCTGTATTCCTTTTTGTATAATTTGTATTGCTAGCTTTATTGCTTAATTATTTTTCGAATGAATATTTTGATTTGCTACTTAAGTAATAACTTTTTTGTTTTATTCAAAATCAGTGAAAATATATTTTCATTATAAATTTTTTTAAAAATATTCGTATTTTTTATTTTTTCAAAATAATAAATCCAAATTACACTTAAGTTTATTACTTAAATAAAAATTATTACCTATTACAAAAATTATTACAATACAAAGGAGATTTTGTAAAAAAAATATTGACTTAAATGAAAATGTTTAAACACCATTATTAAATTAACAAAGCATTTTGATAAATTTCTAATTAATTTATAATATAAATTTGGGCATTATATTTATTTATAAGACCTCTTAAGATGTTACAATTCTTTAGCAGATTAAAACCAAGATTTAAATGTCAAGTATTTTAATCACAATCACTTTTTGTTAACATCAAATTATTTAATTTTCTGAAGGCTGGCATTTAAATTTATTAATTATTTGCGCTATTTATTAATTCTGGTTTTTTTTTCTAAATAAATAGATATTGTTAGTGAAAAATATGCAAATTGACTATAAAATTCAAATAATAATTTTCAGACTTCAAATTGCATTTTAATGAAATATTTATATATTTAAATTTTTTATGAAAAACAGTACAGAAGCATAAGCATATCTAATTATTATAATTTTTTTCATTACAAGCTATAAAAATACAAAAAAATGTTCTTTAAACATTATGTATTTATTATCTCATTAATATTTATGTATGTATTATAAATTGAGTTGATGAATAATAAATTATATAATTGTTTGTTATTGTAATAATTCTTTGATCTTCAATGAATTCTTTTTTAAGATCACATGATTTTTTTTATAAAAATCAATATAAAATGCAGGTTTTGTGATATCTTTAAAAAAATTCAATTTATTTGGAAAGTTAATTAAAAATCGTGTCTACTGCTTTTTCGTTTTGGAATAGTTAAACATTATTTTAATCTTCGTTAAATGTTATGTTCGCCAGAATCTTCTTCATCTTTGTTTTTGTAGATTTAATCATTCTAGCTAAAAAAAAAAAAACTCGTTATACAAAATATTTAATAATCACAAATGTTAAAAAGCTCGTTAATAAAAAGATTTTTAAAGTAAAGAGTGCCGTTCATTCATGTTTCATAATTAATTTTATATTTTAGTCCATCATTTTTTTTGTCATGTGATTTGAATTTTTTATAGATTTCATTTGTCGATATTTTATTTATTTAACAGATTTTTTTATAAATGCAATAATTTTTCAATAGCTTTTGTAAGTTCATTATATATATATCTTTTATTATATTATTAAATATAAATACAATATTTAATAACATATTAAAGTTCAGTATAATATTAATATTTTATTTCTTCTGATTTGCTTCAACTTATATTCTTATGCGTTCTATAATAAATTTGCTCGATCATAGTACTTCAAGTAATCTCAGTTATAAAATCAAGTTGTAACGTACTCTAGTTGCCATTATCGTGCAATGTGTATAAATTTCAGATAATAAAGTATATCATAATCGTTGCATTAAAAACGTCGTAGAATGTTTTGTTTTTATGTATAGAATATAATAATATAGACATGCGGATCATGATTTGACGTAGTATTTCTAAACTGTTTGCAACATACTCTAGTTGCCAATGCATCATAAAGTGAGATAATGGCAACTACACTCATGTCCATAAATTAAGGATAATGAAGTTCAGGCAAAGAAAGAGACAGAAGCAAAACAAATTTGACTTATTTGTAAAGTCTATTTATTAAACTAAAGGCAAAGAGCAAAAAATATGCTATATGTTTGACATAATTAATAAAAATTGCGATTTTAACTCCCTGGAGCAAATTTCAAAAAAGAACCTATATACAAAAAACAGTATAATATGGTTAGTATGATGGTTAATAAGTAGTATGTCTCCCGGACGATGCAATACAGGCCTTACAACATCTAGGCATGCTGAGTTTCAAATTATCTATCCGATCTTAGGGAATATTACACCACTCATCAAGCAATGCCCTCCGAAGTTCCGGTTGACAGGTGGGTTGACGGGCTGCAATTCGTCGGCCAAGCATATCCCACACATGCTCTATTGGATTCCAGTCCGGTGAGTATGCTGGCCAATCCATACGGGTGATATCCTCCAATTGAAGGCATTCGTCTACAATGTTTGGACGGTGAGGACGGGCGTTGTCATCCGTAAACAGAAATTCAGCACCCATGGCGCCCCGAAGCAAACATACATGTTTTTCCAGAATGACATCCCGATAGAAGTGGCCTGTCATCGTTACACTCTGAACATGCAAGTCAGTTCTGGAACCAAGAATAATTCCTCCCCAAACGAGCCATCCTGCACCACCGTAACGGTGTCGTTCAATGGTGTTCTCTTGGTGGTAACTGGTACCTGGAGCTCTCCATATGAAAGTCCGGCGAGAATCAGATTGCAAACTAAACCTGGACTCGTCGGAAAACATCACACCAGACCACTGTTGCGGTGTCCACAATGCATGCTCTCTACTCCATGTTAATCGCAGGCGACAGTGAGTTTCGGTAAGTGGCAAACATCTGACAGGCCTACGAGCATATAGACCAATGTCCCTAAGCGTCTGTACACGGTCTGCCTTGAAACTGTCGTACCGGTAGCTGAAGAGAGCTGACGAGACAGGTCTGATGCTGTGCTCCGTCTGTTTCTTTTGGCAGTAACTGCTAAATACCGGTCCTCATTCGGCGTTGTAACTCGGGGGCGACCTGTGCTGTAACATCAACTCACATTACCATCATCTTGGAATCGTTGCCAAAGCCTGGAGATGACACTCTGGGCGATTCGAAGTTCCTCGGATACTTCCAGCTGGGTACGTCCAAATTCCAGTCGACCGATAATTCTACCATGCAAAAAATCATCCAAATGCTTCCTTTGGGCCATAACTATGCGTTTATTGCACTGAAAGGCTTTTAAAGCGCTTTTGAACAATTTTACTTCTTTGCCACCATTCCTTATATACCCCTCTCTTACACTCTCGTCATTGTGACGTACTATCCGCGCCATGTGGTGGTTTCCTGTAATTTGCGTATTCTTCTTCAAGATGTGTGTGATAATTCTACAGGTGAAATTTTTATTTTAGAGTTGAATTTCTGTGTGATTCTGAATTATCCTTAATTTATGGATATGAGTGTATATTTCAACTTCAGCTAATCAAGTATCTCTCATAATCGTTGCATTAAAAACGTCTGCGAATGTTTTGTTTTTATGTATAAAATATAATAAGACATGCAGATCATGATTTGGAGTGTTATTTCTACACTTTTTGTTACATATTCTAGTTGCCATTATCTCACAATGTGTATAAACTTCAGATAATCATGTATCTCTCATAATCGTTGCATTAGAAACGCTTATGAATGTTTTATTTCATGGATCGAATATAATAATTACGATTATTTGAGAAACGTGCAGGATATGCATTACACGAGCTGATCAGGATTTAACAAAATATTTCTACACTGTCTGTAACATATTTTAGTTGCCATTATCTCACAATGTGTATATACTTCAGATAATCATGTATCTCTCATAATCGTTGCATTAAAAACGTCTAGGAATGGGGTTTTTTTATGTATAGAGTGTAGTAATATACGCTCGCAGATCATGATTTTACGTAATATTTCTAAAATGTTTATAACATATTCTAATTGACATTATCTCACAATGTGTTTAAACATGAGATAAAAATTTATCTCTCATAATCTTTGCATTAAAATTCCTATAAATGTTTTGTTTTTACGTATAGAATATAACAATATACTCATAATAATATGATCATGATTTGACGTAGTGTTTCTCAACTGCTTATAACATAGTCTAGTTGGCATTATCTCACAATGTGTATAAATTTCAGTTAATAAAGTATCTGTCATAATCATTGCATCACAAACGTCTACGAATGTTTTTGTTTTATGGATCGAATACAATAATTACGATTCTTTGAGAAACGTGCAGCATATGCATATTCAGCAATACGCGAGCCCTGGCAAACTACTTAAGTGTTTACGCATAATCTATAACGCATCAAACCATGTAATTACGCATTGTGACTTCAACGAAAACGAAGTGATCAGTGCAGAAGGACAAAGCCTGCCGGCTTCAAGGAGGAAAGGGAGCAATCCAACCTTGGATGAGTGATTTTATGGCCTATTTAGATGATGGTTTCTGAATTACCTAGGCTATAATATAGAAACAATATGCTATTCATCTGGCAAAGTGCTACTAAGAGGTTTTCATAGCTTTGAGTCAAGTACCCTGAAGTCAATATGGACCAGGCCTCTCATTAAATGCGTGGTCTCAGGAGAATTTATGAATGCACCATATTAAATATCCTTATTTCTGCATAGAAATATAGATGTTCAAATTTTAATGAGCTATCTTGTGGTGTGCATCAATGATTTACGATGTTGGATCACATATCATAAGTATCAATTGCTCAAGACTAAAATACGAATAGTTGTAATAATTTCCTCGTTTTTCCACCAATTTAAATTTAGCAAAATGCCTCCAATTCCTGAATATTACAATGTTACAATGCATTACAACGATAACTTACTGTATAGTAAGTATTTTAAAAAATATGAAACACTTGAATTAATTAAATATATAATAGTTCTGTGCATATTTTTTAGGTACTTAAATATAAATAAATGCTATAAAATTGAATAGAATGATTTTGAATTTTAAAATTATTGGTTTAAAATGTCATTCTATTGAAATGATTAAATTTGTTGTTAAATCTTTGTATTCGCATAAAATTAATAAATACACTTAGTCTTAGTTAAAATAGATAATAAACGGAATAATCAGAAAACTAGATATTTATTTACTTATTTAAATTCCAGAGGTAAAATATTAGAAATAAAACTATAATAAGGACCAAACTTTAATTTTTTAAAAATAAAATCCATCTCTTCTTTCATTAAAAATAAGCTAGATTTGTCATCAGATGAATTATTTTCAGAGAAATACCCAGCATCACGTAAATGATAATCAATATCCTGAAAGAGCAATTAAAGATTTTCATTTTTATGTATATTTTTTGCAATATTGGATTATAACAAAACATTCTATGGGAGCATGTTAGATAACAAACAGTAAACTATTAAAAATTTCTTTTAAATATTTTCATTTAATGCGATAATACATGCAAGAAAAATACTTTAATCAATTTTTTATTTTGTGCAATAATTTTCTGGAGACAGTATGGACAATACATCTTTAACTTCTGTTAGACAACCACCATGCTCTCCAATGCATGCAAGAATTTTTAATGGCATAATTAAAAACAAAAAACACACTTACCAAAATAAGCTGCTTTCTATTGAAAAATTTGTAATTTAATAGTTATATTTAAGTCACAAAATTTTCGACAAAGAATAAAAAGTATAATATAGAATTAAATAAGTATTGGGAGGTATAAAATAAAATTAAAATAATTACCAAAATTTTGTCTGATGTATGTTATCGAAATACATCGCCAGATGTGTTTTTGACTTAATTGAGTCCTAACAAAAAGAAATAACATGGTATATATATATATATATATACATAGTCCGTTACGTATTCCTTGATATAGCTATTCTCAGAATGTTATAATTTATGTTGTTTGGGTATTGTTAAGTATTTTTAGGGGTTTCCTAACATATTTTGTGTTTTACTGATTACTTGGACAAGTTTAATTCCCTGTTACTGTATATTTTGAATGCATGTGTTCTTTTTTTATCTACCAATGTAGTGTTATCCTTTAACCTTTTTGTGTTTTACTTATTGCTGTCTTTCATTCTCTGTTATTGTATATTTTGTATACATATCTGTGTTCTGTTTTGATCTACACAATGCAGTTTTATCCTTTAGCCTACTAAATATTATGTTTGTATATACGAATATGGAAGTAATTTATCACTTAAGTGAACTAAATAAATTAAAAATACTTTTCCTTTACAGGATTTTCGTTCATGGCCTTACTATATTTGTTTTGTCATAAATAATTTTACTAAATCTATCAGTTTTTCTTTTCATGTACACCAAGTTTAACATAAAAAAAATTGTTTTTTCAATAAGCTCAAATCTATTTTGTCTTATTTCACTTCATTACATCTGTCAGAGACAGAATCTAGTTTTAAATCAAAAGTTGCACAACATATCGATTTCAACCAACCTAATTTGCTTCACTAAACATAGTTACACATTTTGAATCTTCATAACAGAAAAACAAATCAATAAAGAAAATTACAGTAATGTTTTTAGTGGATCAAATGAAAAATTGCCAGCATTTACTCAAAGCAAGCGTAATGCATATAAACTATATTAAGTAAATTCTAGTTTTTTTGTTTTTTTTCATCCGAAACACCAATTACATTTGCATCGCACAGCATTTTGGGCTCTTTTATTTAGCGAAAAACCTGCCCATTTTTTTTGGAAACATACACACAATTAATTCCTTCATTTTATTGCATTAAGTTCAGTGGAACCATTATCTGTAAGTTATGCCCCATTCTCTTTTGACTATTCATGGTTGGGACAAAAGAAAGCATTGTCCGAATGACTCCAGAAATTACATCTTTTTAAATGCGACAACTTTTTTTCTTTTTTTAGTTTTATTCTTGCTAGCTACACTGCTTTAAACTCAAAAAAATCATTATTTAATAGTTATATTAATATGATCTGCATAAAGAATAAAAGATGTAATATAAAATTTAAATAAATATAAATATATATTTTAAAAAATTATATAATTAGCAATAATTTTGTCTGGTGTATGATATCGAAATACATCGCCAGATGTGTTTTTGGCTTACTTTCAATCTCCCAATGAAAATAAATAGCATGGTATTTACCACATTTCGTTACAAATTCCTTGATAAATTTATCCTCAGAATTTTAATTTATTTGGTTTGGGTTTTTTTTAGTGGTTTTCAAACGTCTTTTGGAGTTTACTGATTGCTTGGACAATAAGTTTCATTCCTTGTTATTGTATATTTTGAATACATATCTGAATTATTTTTTGATCTACCGTACATATTTTAAGACTTCATAGCAGAAAAACAAATCAATAAATAAAATTACAGTAATGTTTTTAGTGGATCAAATGAAAAATTACCATCATTTAGTCAAAGTGACCGGAATGCACATAAACTATATTAAACAAATTCTGCTAGCATGGGTTTTTTTTTTTTGCTTCCAAAACACCAATTACATTTGCATCGCACAGCATTTTGGTCTCTTTTATTTAGGGAAAAACCTACCCATTTTTTGGAAACATACACACACAATCCATTCCTTCCTTTTATTACATTAAGTTCAGTGGGACCATTATCTGTAAGTTATGCCCCTTTCTCTTTTGACTATTCATGGTTGGGACAAGAGAAAGCATTGTCCGAATGACTCCAGAAATTACATCCTTTTAAATGCAACCATTTTCTTTTTTCATTTTTAGTTTTATTCTTCCTTGCTCAGCTTTCCCCTTGCTGTCTGCTGTATGCCCTTAAGGGGAGTGGCCTTTTGTTGAAAAGCCTTTTCTGGGAGTTTGACAGAAGGAATATTATTCACTTGTTCTTTTGTTCGAAATTACACTTTTCCGGACGGCAGTGTTGCAGCCAGGGATCAGAAATGGCATACGTGACACGCTTTTTAAAAATTCACATTCTAAGATGCCGGTGTCTTGTTATTGTCGAGTGCACGCATATGGAGGAGTTTTTGAAAAAAATAAAAAACTCGATGCAACCCCTTAATTATTTTTAAATTAAAACATATTTCAAAAGCTATATTATAATTCGTGTGAAGCATTTTTACAGTTGGTGCCCGAAATATGTTTTAATTAACCTAGATACAGGTTTGTATTCATTTTACACCATTTGTAGTCATTTCAAGTTCCCCATTTTAGGACGTATTATTTTTAATTTTGCATTTTTTAATCTTCCACCTCCCAAAAAAAAAAAAAGTATTTAAAAACATTCATGATATGCATGTTTAAAATCAAATGATCACAATATAATTTCAGTAGCCTTAATATGCCATTGCCTCATTTGTATTGTTACCAATAATTTGGTTGTTTATATATATATATATGCAAGATGATGCAAACATTTTTTCGAGTGTATATCATTCAAAAATTTTGAAACAATCGAAATTACCGGAATTTTCAAATCACTCGATTTTTTTCATTTATTTATATTTAAATGAGTGTGACAACTGACAAAAATTTTTAAAAATCTTTCTATTGTAATATATGGACCAAAAATTTACATTCTCAATATTACATATTGCAGCATATAGCATATTTAATAAAAAAACAAAACATTTTGATAAAATTAATGTTAACACACTTGAATATATCTATTTTTTGTTATATTATCAAATATATAAATTTTTAATAAAAAAAATATGTTTTGATTTTCTTTTACATTTTTTTAATCTAATTTAACAAAAATTGGAGGATATATTATTCGAGGTAAAATCAGTTATGTTTTGTTTTTAAATTTTAATTTCAGTCTTCACAACGTTTTTAATAATTGATAGTATTCTAGTTTTGATAAAAATCTAGATAATATGTCAAATATTATATAATTTGAATTTTATATTATTCATTGAAATAATATATTGAACAGTAACATATATTAAGAACGTAATAAAATGAAAATTAACATATTTGAATATTTTTGTATTTAAAAAAAAGTTTTTATTCTATGGAAAAAAAATTAACATTCTCTACGTTGCTTTCACTTCATATTTTTGAATTTTATTCCACAAAAATGCTCATAGCTTTGAACCTTTGAATAAAAAGAATTCTCCTTTTACTTTTCAGATATTTTTCTGATAATTATCTAACAATATATCTATCTATCTATCACTATCTCTCTCTCGATATATATATATATTTCAATTTTGATATTTTGATTTTCAATATTTTTCATTAACAATGTCGTAGTTTAATAAAAATAATATTTAATCATAATTTCATTTTTTTGTTATAATTTCATGTTAAAACAAACAAGCAATTCAGGTTTTCACTAAAACTCAAATAAAATTAGTCACTGACGAAAAGAATTTAAAATGATGCACTGGTTCTGAAACGTTATCTATCTCACAATAAGTGATGAAAAAGAAATACAGGATACAACATTCCATTAACTTTTTTATCTGGTGGCAGAATCAAAGAAAATTGATTCTTAATGATTCAATCGCTATGAAATAGTTGCTAATTTAATTGAAGATAGATAACACCAAATTCATTTTACTCGCTTTTTTTTTGTACCTTTCAAAACACGAACTGTACTCCAGTGGAACAAGCAAAGAATCAAGAAATCAAGCACTGACTCTTCAAATTTTATCTTCTTAATTTGATTTTCAAAAGAATTGGATTTTGATTAGAAATAAGCGACGAGGAAATAAATCGGCAAAATGCAATAAACAGTTAAGTAGTGTTGTTTGGTGCAGTGATATGGCAGTCATTAATGGAGAATACAAGAGCAGTAAAGTCGATTACAAGAGCTGCTCCCTAAAGATAAGCTATTATGTAAAGAGACATCGCAGGGCAAAACGAATAAAGATAATGCAGCATGCATACATGCCGCTGCTGTTAGAGATGTAGGGGGCTGTTCTAAATGACTGCTTTAGGAAATGGTGGTCATTAACGTATTTCTTGCCAAAAACTTCCCGCATATAGCACCTCGACGAAGGAAGTTAAGACAGTTGCAAAATCCATGATCAGATGCATAGATCTTAATTCTAGACATAACAGAATTAAGAGCGAAGATATGCATTATGTTGCGATAAAATAAAATAGAGAAGTAAAATGAAATAGCATTAGAAGTTTCGTCTAAATCAGTGTTTTTAAATTAAGCATTAATATTTCATTTTTAATTGAATTTATGATATTTTTTTTTCAAAATTGTTTTATACATATATTTTATTATGATATTTTTTTTCAAAATTTTTTTATACGTAATGATATTTTGTTATGATCTTTTTTTCAAAATTGTTTACTTTAAGTCTTAATGCTGATAATTATATTTCATTGTTATAAACATTTAAATTTATTTCATCTAAGGAACTGTAATTTTGCTTGAAAGTAACTAGTATTTTTTTAAATTGTTTTCGTATTTAGACAAAGAAAATTTTACTGTTTAGTTACAAATATAAGAGCGAAACAAATTTGTGAATTGTATAAGTATTGTATATAATTGTATATAACTGTTGTAATAAACATTGTTCGTATTGTTTTACTGTAAAATTAAAGCAGTTTATTTGAATTGAGATTTATGTTATAAATTAGTTTTCTAGGTATGTATGTAACATAGGAAAAAACTTCTTTTACTGCTAAAGATATTATATATATGTCAATTATAAATACGATTTTATAACTATTAATTAAGAAAATCAAAATATATTTATAGTATTTATGCGTTGTAGCTTTAAATATATAAATATGTACATAAAAACTTTTAATTACAAGAATTACGTAATTTTTTATAGAAAAAATGTTTTTTGCCCTTTGCAATTTACTCTACTGAAGTTAAAAGCTGTAGTAATTAATTTTTTTTTAAATATATAGCCAAATATGTTTAGATAAAAACACTTTTAATTTAATACGTATTTAAATTGCCTTTAAGTTTAGGAAAAAATATTTTACTTTGGCATACAAATGTAAGGCATTATTGTACCTAATTGTGATCTGGAATATTGAATAATTGTATACATCGCATTACGTTGAATTTTTGAATTTAATTCCTTCCAGTATATCTAATGTATCATTTTGTCATATCACAGATTGCTCTCATCTTATATTAATTCCAAGAATTTTGCAATTTTTTTATAGAAAACGCTTCTTTTGTAATCTCTGTTATTTACTCTACTAAAGTTAAAAGCTGGACCAATTAAATTTTTTATTATTTTTTTTTATAAATAACAAAATATATTTAGATACAATAATACTCTTATTTTAATGCATATTTATATTGCTTAACATGTTGTCTATGGCTATTTAAATTTAATTAAAAAATATGTTACATAGTATATAAAAGGAAGCCTATATTTTATCTAATTGTGATCCGGAAAATTAACTGGCATATACATCGTATAACGTTCAAATTTTGAATTTAATTCCTTCCAGTGTCACCTAATATATCATTTGAACAGATTGTTCTCATGATATAATAATTCAAGAATCATGCAATTTTTCTATAGAAAAATCTTCTTCTAAAACTTCTGACATTTACTCTATTGAACTTGAACGTTGTATTAATTTATTTTTCGGTTATTTTTTCTAATAAATAGCCAAATATGTTTAGATAAAAAACACTCTTAATTTAATATGTTTTTATATTGATTAAAAAATTGCCTATTGCAGTTTAAATTTAGAAAAAATATTTTACATAGTATACAAAAGGAAGACTAACTTATGCCTAATTGTGATCAGGAAATTGAATGTCATATTCATCGTATTACATTGAAATTTTGAATTTAATTTCTTCCAGTATCAACTAATATATCATTTGAACAGAGTGTTCTCAATTTATCTATTTCCTAAATCTACTACAGAGTTATAGGGCATTATGTTCTACTCCATTAAATGTTAAATTAGCCATTAGTTTCTGCAGTTAATTAGTTGATTTTAACGTAGATTAAATCTATTTATTTTGCAACATGCCTGGAGATTAAGAAACAGTATCTCGCCTATATACCCTCTTATCTAAAGTGAAATGAACTTAAAACACAATACTTGTTTATGGTGAAATTTTCTTATTACATTTAATTGAGGAATATATATATATATATATATATATATATAAATGTAATATTAATTCTTGTATATATATTTCGATTTTATTTTGTGAATTGATTTTTATATTTCATTATTATATACTACCGATACCATTATTACTTCATTAAAATACTTTTCAATTTAATATTTAAAAAAAAATTCTATTTTCCATCTTTATTTTAGTCATATTGCAGCATTTTTATCTCACAAGAAGTGTTTTGGTATTTCATTGACAGCAGAGAGGAATAAATGTTATTTGACAAGTATAAAATAACAATTTTTTTTTTACATCACTCAAATTTGACACCAGACAAGCAGTATTGTGGGTAGTTATATTACATGGAATTGGTGTTTTGTACTAATGAGAACAACCTGTCACTCAAATCTGATAGCAGATATTCCGTAATGGGACTCAGAAAATTAGCGAATATCTGTGAGACATTTACAGGCCGAAACAACTACAGATTAAATATGAACTATACTGTGAGTTGTTCCATCGTAATTGGTGATAGACCACGAACTGAGAAATGATTACTCCAAGAGAAGTGAGGCAGTTGACAATCTCCCTCCTGGCAGAATATCTTAAAAAAAGGTTTTTGGTGAAGAAGAAAGATAGTTCTGCGACGAGTCGACCAGATGGTGTTGCTTTTTTTTTCTCTAAATTGACTGAATAGACAGGAGTTTCTGCCTGTTTACAAAGTGAACCTCTGGTTTCATGTATCACGCCGTAGATCTACCGCAGAGAAAGTGTTTAGATTCTTTGTAGACTCGATAACTCTGAAAATTTCCGAACTTTTTGTGAACTGAACTTTAGCATTTAATTTAATTTTTTTTTTTTTTTTTAAAAATATTTCTGTATATATATATATATATATATATATATATTATGTCTGTAAATAAAATTTAAAGTCTTCCATGTACTTGAAAGTGGTCATCTTCTTGAAGCCGTTATAGGTCTAATATAAGCCGAAACATTACAGCATTAATTCTCCAGACTATTCTTAAATGCGTGTGTATGTTAAAAATATTTTACTTGATTTTTGTGTATTGAAAGCTCATGAAAGAATGCACTTTTGAGTAGTCAATACGTTAAAATTAGCATTTTAAACATACAATGCGCATTCTACATAATAATACAGTTTTAAATTCAAAACTTCAAAAAAGTTTTAAAAAAACAACCGCTTGTTTTAAATTACGAAATAATGCATGATTATTATACTTTTTTATTCACAAAAAAAAAGTAAAATATTTATAAAATAAAAAAAAATAAAAAAAAAAAAAAAAAAAAAACACGTTATGGCAACTATTATATTACGTTGTCAGTTAAACAAAAACTTTCCCAAAATTACTCAATATATTAGTGTATGTTGAAGCGCAATAATAAAACTTTCATTTTCTCCCATCTGTCATCAGACTGTGGAATCTAACAAAGCTAACTATTTCTGGAAATTTTTCTTACTTATTTTCAATTAAATAGAGAGTGTAGTATTTCCATTCTATTCTTTTCTAATGATAAAAAACTCTCAGTCCAATTGCAATTTTGGTTGTCACAGGAAATAACCTATTTCCTGGAAATGACTCTCTCACACAATTTTTGGAGCTTTGGTAGAAATTCTCTCCTCTCTCACTGCCATTCATTGAGAAATTCTCTAATTACACCAATTACTCAAATTTTATGTTAAACGGGAGTTCTAATATCGTTAATGTGTTTGCTTTTGTTAAGTACACAGAATCGTGATGGCAAATTAACTGCTATCCCAATTGAATCTGTGTTACTGGAATTGCAGTTGGTTTAATGTGTCAATTCTCACGTGTATATGAGGACATAGTTTTTAGTTGGTAAAATGATAGGAATATGACTCAATTTTTTGATTACATTAAATAATACGACACGAATTCAATATAGTATTGTATATATTTAAAGAAATGCACTGAATTGTTACATCACCATCCTAAGAATATTCCTTTTAGTAGAATTTAAGACTTTTATCAACAATTTTTTAACTAATATCTTTACTGCATATCTTTTGCTTTTGTTAAGTACATAGAATCCTGATGGCAAATTAACTGGGTCCCTAATTGAATCGGTGTTCTCGGAATTGCAGTAGATTTAGTGTATCCATTTTCACGCGTATATAGTTTTTAGTTGGTAAAATAATAGGAATATGAGTCAATTTTTCGACTATATTAAATGATACGACAGGTAATTTAAATATTTTATTGACTATATTTTAAGAAATACGCTGAATTGTTACATGATCCTCCTAAGAGTATAAGAATATTTATGTTAGTAGTATTTGTGGCTTTTATCTATGTATCTAAATTATCTGTTTTAAATGTTAACCGGGAAATTTAATGTTAAACGGGTATCCCAATATCGTTAATGCAGGGGTACCTGGTAGCTGAGTGGCCAGCGCTCGGTACCCAAATTTTGGGTTCAAGTGCCATGGATGTTTGTAGTCTGCATGTTAATGCGTATTTGCCACTTTAAACCGTAGGTTCCAAACTAACAGGATCGTAGAGATTTTAGGGGATAATGTTACTCCGCGTCCGTAGCTTACCTTCAAGCTAAACGCACCCCCTGGATAGTGTTATGTCAGGAAGGTCGATTCAGCACTTGCTTATGGCATAAAAGGCAAAGGTCTAAGTATTTGCCAGCTGTATTGGAAAAAATATCGCTAATGCGTTTGCTTTCGTTAAGTACACAGAATCCTGATGGCAAATTAACTGGGTTACCAATAGAATCTGTGTTCCTGAAATTGCAGTAGGTGTAATGTGTAAATTTTTACGTGTATATGGGGATTTACTTTTAACTTGATAAAATTATAGGAATGTAATTCGATATTTTTTCGATTATATTAAATGATACGACAGGTAAATTAAATACTTTATTAATTATTTTTAAGAAATACACTGAATCTTTACGTGATCAGCGTAAGAATATTCCTTTTAGCAGAATTTAAGCCTTTTACCATCAATTTTTTTTATTTGTAGTTGCAAGTTTTAATGATTTACCTAAAATACCTATTTTTCAAATAAGTAATGAAAATACTGATATGCATCTAATTTTTGTTTCACACTGACTGGTCTGAAAACAGAGTAATATCAATGTGCCAATTTTCACGTGCATATGAGGATATAACTTTAAGTTGATAAAATAATAGGAATGTAAGTCAATTTTTCGATTAAATTAGAACCGAATAAAAGTTTGAAATAGTTGTACATCTATTGTTTGTATTAGTATAAAAATTTAAGTTCTTGAAATATTATTTCTTCTGGTATTCTTGTTGACAGAGTAAGAAAACTTCCAAATCTGTTTCCATTTTTCGAACTGATAAAACCCAAATAAAGTGAAAACGCAGAAGCAACAAGACAGGATATTCAATTCGAGCAACTAATTTTGAAAACAGATTTCCCTTGCCCCATGTGTGGAATTATCAGTATTTAAAGAAAATTTTCGCCATTAATATTCTACCAAATAATAGTTTAAAATAGTTATATATTATTTGTATATATTAGTATTAAAATTTATGATCTTGAATTATTAATTCATATGGTAGTATAGAATACAGAGTAGCAAAACTTCCAAATCTGTATCTATTTTCCAAACTGATAAAATGGGAACACAAAAATACCAAGACGTAATATTAATTTTGAGCAACTAATTTTTCAAAAGAGATTTCTCTTGACCTAAATGGGGAAAGATAAATATTTAAAGTAACTTTTCACTAATAAAATTGTACCATGTACTAGTTAAAGGTTATTCTACATGCTTTGTATGTATTAGTGTTAAAATTTATGATCCTGCTTTATTATTTCCTCTGGTAGTTTAGAACACAGAGTAACAAAACTTCCAATTCTGTATCCATTATCTAAGCTGATAAAAGGAACCTCAGAAATTCCAAGACATCATATTAATTTTGAGCAACTAAATTTTCAAAATAGATTTATCTTGCCCAAATGCAGAAATATTTGTATTTAAAATAAATTTTCACTATTGAAATGGTACCATATACTAGTTGAAAATAGTTCTACATTCCTTTTATGTATTAGATCTTGAATTATTATTTCCTGTGGTAGAGTAAAATTCTTGTTGACACAGCAACAAAACTTCCAAATCTATATCCATTTCTGAACTGATAAAAACCCAAATAAAATGGGAAACGCAGAAACTCCAAGACGTTATAATCATTTCGAGCAACTAATTTATCAAAAGAGGTTTCTCTTGCTCTATGTGCGGAAATATCAGTCTTTAAAGAAATGAATCTATTAAGATTGTACCAAATAATAGTCCAAACTAGTTCCACATATTTTGTATGCATTAGTATACAAATTGAAGATCTTGAATTATTATTTTCTCATGTATTCTTGTTGACAGAGTAAAAAAACTTCCAAATCTGTATCCATTTTCCAAACTGATAAGACCCAAATAAAATGCAAACATCGAAACGCCAAGACATGATATTTAATTCGAGCAACTAATC